>JAODUP010000273.1:155000-157500 GCA_025642065.1 Paralvinella palmiformis
TTAGGTAACCGATGCAAGTATATGCCTTGTGTTGTTCGTAAATCATTTAAACATTGTCAAACACAACACTGTCTGTGTGTGCAATCTGATGAAGCCATATTCACTGACATGATAGGATTTGTGCATTGGTATGCTCTGTATTACTGGCCATGTATATGGTGACCGTTACCAGAGACGCTATGTTAGGAATTCCCCCTGAAGACCCTCATTCTGAGCCGTGACATCCCAACATGCATAAATAATGAGAGAGGCCTATTGTTTGGTAAAAGTGACAATGTGCCCATCATCCAGACGTCAACATCAAAGTTTAGAATTAAATAATGATAATCAGCTAAATATTGAATTTGATGTATTGAGGTAATAGGTAAATACAGTAGAGAATACAGTTTGTATCGTGTGTAAGCGTGTGTGCGTTCGTGTATCTCTATGTGTATGTGTGCGTGCGCGCATGCGTGCGTGTATCTTTATAAAATTAGCCAAATTCGCCGTTACTGCAGGGAGAATGTGACTTTCTCGGTTCCGGATAGGGAACAAGCATATAGCACCTGAACATAATATAACACCTTAACATCATTAAACACCTTAACATCATTGACCTATACCTATTTATACAATCAATTAATGGATGGGACAACATACAGTACATTCCGTGGGTTTATAGCTAAATAGTCCCCAGTCAATCATCGAACTGACAGAGATTGAGAATATAGATCTAAGACTAATGACATTATATTAGATGAAAATCTATAAATATATAATATATCATTTTATAATATCATTAAAATGTATGGATGTGTTATTACTGGATATATTTAAATTGATCTAGTGTGCTATGAGTATTACTAATAATCAGCGCAAAGTAATTATTATGTCAAAGGTCATTATGGTAATGTTATCATAGGCGTTATACGTCGAATAGATAGCGAAATAATCATCCTCTTATAAACATCTATATGTTGAAACATGGGACGACTCTAGACCAATAAAACAATCCGAAATGACCAAAATAACGTCTGGATCAAGGATGATGTAGGGATCTAGTATTCCTCACAAGGAGCTCGATTGTGTATCAATTATTCCAATCCTGATACAATGAACAATATATTTCTTGGACAGCGATTTCACCTGTTCCGTAATAGGTAACACTACAAAACATTCCTTACTGCGGGGGCCGAATGTCTTGGTATATAAAGCCTATGCAGAACTGATAAAACCCAAACGTTATACTTATTTTCTAAATGTTGTGATAATAAGTCTTAACGAGTTGTTTTGATAATTTATTTTTTAATACACAACCCATTTAAGGAAGCTAATCAAATTAGTATCACATCTTACCGTCTGCCTATCTGTCTGTCTGTCTGTCTGTCTGTATGTCTGTCTGTCTGTCTGTATCTATATCGAGGGTGATATTTCTTTTGATATTCCGTTTTTAATCGGGAATCTTCAACATCATCGTTAAGCCGAAACAAACCCGTTCCTGATTTCTCTATCGAAATAATTACTCTTGTCCAATGGCATACAGAAATGGAAGCTGAGGGGGCGAGAAGTCCGGGTATTCATTTCTGATGGGCATCCAATCAAAGAGTGATAGTGCTAGATTATTTCTTCCTTTTTTACATATTTAAAGGGATAATCCATCTTCATTTCAAATTTTCAGGACTAATACACGTTTATTCGCAAATATCATAACATATTAAATACTCCAGTTAAAAGTGCTGATTAATTGACTTTTAATGCCCTGTGGGCGTCGCCATTTTGAAGCTAGACAGAGACCGGAAGTTAGTGAATGCTGACGTCACTTGGGCGTATCTGGTTGACCTGAAGTCTCTAAAGCCCGTACAAAAGCATGTAAATAAGTGTGAGCAAAGAATTTTTCCAGAACTAAATGGCATTATCTTGTTAAAATTGCGTCATGACTGATATACAACCATATCAGTTTGAGCCAGAAGGAACCTGACAAGAGGAAGATGATTCAAAATGGCTCAAATATTAACGCTCAAGATAAACTATAATCCGCGTCAGTATAGAGATCGCCGATGTGACGTCAGAGCATTTCAGTTTGCTCCTTCCCACATTCGAATCTGGCTTCCGGTGCAGCCGTAATGGCGACCCTCCAGTAACTTGGATTATTTCCCTATATCTATGATATCGGATATATTTCATGATTATTACTGTTCTAAGAATTATATATTTAAAAATTATTTTCTGATGGTGGATTGTCCATTTAAGATGTCTTCCTTCCACTCATTTCAGCACTAGGCTCTCCGTTTGAATCTTTAAGGGGGGTATACCATTAAGTACTCAGAGCACCAAACCTCTGCACATCATTACTCCTGTCTTACTCTCGACACTATTAAACTACTGACATTTGAGCGCCGATTACTGCGCCACCTAGGGAATCTTATCGTAATGCCAATCTGTAAACAAACACCGTCAGATTAACTACTACGTCTAAACGGACTTTTTTAATGTCTTCCAACTTCACAAATAATCCCGAACA
>JAODUP010000273.1:162500-170000 GCA_025642065.1 Paralvinella palmiformis
GACAACCGATGTAAACAAAGGAAGATTATCTGATGTTCAGTGTCTAGGAACCAACTGGCAATGATCAACCAATACGTTAGTCTATTAAAGTGTATCTCCCGCTGTTCGCGTCTGTTTTAAGAGATAGTCCATCTACTCGACTTACTGTTGCGTATGTTCCTTGATGTCTACTCCCAGTCTGTGATTTTATTAAACAGAAAACAAACGAGTCAGCGTTTTAAACCTCCAAAAGGTAATGGGTCAAGGTAAAAGATAAAATATCATACTGACATAGTCCGACCGGGGTTTGAACCCAGATATTGGAGATCTGTGTACAATCGAACTACGAATTAGGGCCACGACGCGCCATCTCTTCGCAATATTGGAATTGTAAAGTTTGGACAAAAACAAACTTTCAGACAATTCCACAGTCTCTTATTATGATATATTTTCCATTCATTCAAACTCCGAAATATCTATTCACATTTATCACGATACCCTTAATCATTCTGAGCTTAAAAGTGACTGATTGATTTATTTACAATTTAGAGAGAAAGCTGAAATGTTGCTAAACTTCTATAATGTGGCTATCCATTAAAATACGAATAGTTAATTGTTGGGCGATAAAGATGGTTTAAGGATAACGTAAGCAAATCAGATATCAAAGGTAAGATGATTAACATATCATAATGATGATGATGATGATGATGAAGATGATGCTGATAATAATAATGACCCAGTTTCATTGTAGTGTTGATTTGGGCGTTGTTAGACAGATAATACATTAATATAATTTTTTTATTCGACGCCAGATAATAAATAGATTTCTTTATGTGAAACTAATTTCTTCGTCATGTTGGTAGAAATCCAACATGGCCAACTTAGCTCCTAACACACTAATGGGCAACCAACGTCCAATAATAACGACTGTTCATCGAAGTGTGAATGCCATAAAGGCTGAACTCTGCGTGGAGTCTACGGCAGTCGGCAGTCAGCAGTCGGCTTATATTATGAAGTAGCCAGAGAGGGACTTTTCTGATGTCGGAAACACGAGGCTAAGTCATAAAAGTCACCTATACTTAAAAGTAACTCATTCTGGTATAAGGTGATGTCCGTCTCCACAACATGTTAATTAGCTTCTCTCTCTCTCTCTCTCTCTCTCTCTCTGTGTGTGTGTGTGTGTATGTATATGTGTGTGTGTGTGTGTGTGTGTGTGTGTGTGTGTGTGTGTGTGTGTGTGTGTGTGTGTGTGTGTGTGTGTGTGTGTGTGTGTGTGTGTGTGTGTGTGTGTGTGTGTGTGTGTGTCCTCTCTCTCTCTCTCTCTCTATTTGTGACAATAATAGGAAATGTTCAAGATGTGTTTAAGGCAAATAGTTAGTATGTTAATATATCACCAACACCACTTAGTTAGTCATTGGGTCATATCTAAGTTGTATTACAAGTTGTGATGTCGCTGAACTATTAAATATTTCATTCAATGGCTAATTGAAATTCATTAATGTAACCCTGGAGCAATATGTCTCTGGACGTCAACAAATAACGCAGTCACACGTCGATTACTAGCACATTGACTGAAAACCCAGCTTGGCTTTCTCTCTCTGAAGGATGTTACACCTTTCACTTCATCTCATTACTTTTGTCCACCGCTAACTGCAGTTACCAATCATGAACAATAATTAGGCGAATATGGGGGGGTTCCATTTCACATGTCACATTTCATTTTTATCTGTATGTCTGCCTTCCTGCCTGCATGCATGTCTGTGTGTGTGTGTGTCTGTCTGTCTGTCTGTATGTCTGTCTGTCTGTATGTCTGTATGTCTGTATGTCTGTCTGTCTGTCTGTCTGTATGTCTGTCTGTCTGTCTGTCTGTCTGTCTGTCTCACCAAAATCATCCACATCCAATAAGATCACTCAGACCTGATTACGTCAAGGTATTCTTGAGTTATAACGTAACATCTCACATATCAACTGTCTCTATCCATCTGCCCGTGTTATCCCGCTTCAATCTCTTCTGATTCTCCTTTCTATCTTCTCACATCTCTTCACCAGCCTCCCTCTAACCTCTCTTCACCAGTCACATAAAATCTTTACCTCTCTTCCCGGTCTACCTGCTTCATCAGCCATTTTATTGTCCTTTTAGCACCTTGTGGTTTGTCTATGTGTTTGTACTGAACCATAGCCTCCCTTACAGCTTTAATCTTGGAACAGATACTCACACATACACATACACACACACACGCACGCACATACAAGCTTGAAGCACTCCATGTTCTGGATTTATTCCTCTGGATTTAGTGCCCATGTGAATCGTCCACAGTTTGAATTCACGATTCGAAACGCTCTGTACCAGTGCCTTATTCTAAACTGCTAAAACATACCATCACCACTATCACCATCAACAACAATAACAACAACAACAACAACAACAAAATTCTTTGATCGACATCCCTCATGTCGGACAATATTTTCTCGATCCTTCCTCATCAACCAATGACTTAATAACCTTTGGGATCACTAACATTTCATCGACTTTTAGACCACCTTTACAGCAGAGTAGTTAGCGCGTCTGACTCAATGCTAGTTGTCATGTTGCGCGGGACATCTGGTTTCGAATCCCGGATGAGTCAATAAAGCAGTTTTAGTTTATTGTACAGTGTGGTAACTGTATATATATATATATATATATATATATATATATATATATATATATACCTTTTGATTCAGTTCCTAAACAGCTAGCCATCGTAACAACTGGCAAATATGTTTGCCAAATATTATATTATATTACATGTTGTGTGTATTACCTTACTTATAACTGTGGGAGACTCGGTTATAATTCATAAACTGTCTGTTATATATAGATTACCTGCTTACTGAATCTATCAATCATAACTTAGTAGCCTATTGTCGGCGCTTTGCGCCTGTATATAGAAGTCTGAAACAGCATAGTACCCAGGGAGTTGAGAATTTCGCCTCATTGTTATGGACTATAGTAGATTAAAGTAATAGTAAGTAGGGACCTTTTGTTGACATGTCAAGTCCTTAGATCAATGGCATTGGATTTTGATGAAAAATTATCACACAATTTTAGCCAAGGCCGTAAGTGAAGTTTGATGATCAGATAATAACCAATAACTCAGGTAACTTGTCTAGATTATCTATCAAATCCTTGGGACACTCGGATAGCTCAATAATTATAATACAGCTCTACAGACGTCCAAACCGCTGATAGTTCGGTCTGTGTGATGTTTCTGTGGGGAATTGCCCCCACAGAAATAGGCTCTAGGTGTGACAAGCGACTTGGCCAAACAAACCACTCACTCAAAATGGTACTCTTTCACTGCCACTTTTGCAAACAAGGTGGGCTAAATGGGCCGAGCAACCTCCAAAGGTAATGGAGCGAAGTGAAAGATGAAACACCCTTCTAACATAGATAAAAAAAAGATTTTTAACGCCTCAAACAACTTGCGTTAACTAGTTAAAATTTATTTTAAAATAAATTATCTATACTTGCATCATTTATAGTTTTGCATAAATTATAACTTCGAATTGGCGATTATGTGTCAGTTTTGATTCGAACTGTTATGAACTGCTTTGCTCCGATAATAGTTTAGTCGGTGAATTTTAAAGTATCTCACTGTTTCTATTTGTACAATCAGTAAGATCAAGTGGTTTTAAGTTTGAAAGCAGGTTGTCGAATATTATCACTCCGACTGCTGAATAAATTGGGATTATTTTGTGTGATCCCTGGTACGTATTTGTAGCGGGAAAGAAAAAGTGTTATATTTTATAGCTTTTTGTATTGGCTTATTTTGACGAGAAGGTGAACAGATGAAATTTTCCCCGTAAATTGTCCCCAGTTTACTTTCCATCTGTCGCACCAGGTGTCGCATTAGTGCCGCCTGAAATCATGACTTTTTTTCTCTTGAAGAATAATCTGTCATTCGCCGAAGTAGACACCTGTTTATCCCTTTGCCGGTTTATTGTCATTATTCTTTTCTGGCAGCTTTATTCCATTAACGTGATTAATCTTATCGCTGTGTAATGGAGATGGGACTTTGACCGGAGGTTAAATGTTGTTTATCGGATAATATCATCGTTCGCTTCACACATCGGTATATAGTATAACCTAAAACGTTGTAATATGAGCTGGGTTGAGTCTTTGGTAAAAATTACTTGAATCATGAAGGAGAACTAAGAAATCGGATATAGAAAGTAATATTATCTTCAATTATTTGCTGTCCTTTAAGGAGTGATGTCTAATTTGTCTAAAAGCTGTAAGTATTTCGTTTAGTTCGTCTTAGTCGTGTAGGATAATGGGATACTAGCACTTTTGTCTTCAATGCCGATCTACAATATCAGGCCATTAGGAAATATGTTAATTTGAGCTGTTGCCATGTACATCGTTGTTGTCGTTGTTTGGGATGCAGATCGGGGTGGGGGGTTAAATTGTGGGTTGATGGGTGTTTGTTTGTAGGTGCGTATTATTAGTGTGCATGTGTTGTCTCTCTCCTCATGGTCTAGCGTTAGCGTTAGCGTTAGCGTGTTGGACCAGATATCAATACCACCCGTGTTTGGAGGTCGCTCGGCCCATTTAACCTACCATGTTCACAAACTTGGCCGTAGAACACCAATCATCATCACCTCTCTCTCTCTCTCTCTCTCTCTCTCTTTGTGTGTGTGTGTGTGTGTGTGTGTGTATGTGTGTGTGCGTGCGCGCGCTCGGGTGGGTGGGGCCAAGGTGCGTGCATACATGCGTGTGGGATGTGTATAGCTTTGGCGTGGTGCAAATGCATCTGGAAGTTTGCTTATTCTTAACAACATAAAGATGGAACACGTTTCATCTAAATGTCACCAATAACAACACAATTAGCATTACTTTCGCCATTTACCTGCAAACCACCTGCCACCTGTCCGTTGGTCTCTCATTCGACATCTTGCTGTTGTTGATTTGTTTATCGACCAACGAACCGGCAAACTCTCGTTATAAGTCGTCAACACGTCACTGTTAAATTTACGACTATCTATTCATTACGGCGATTTACGATATTTCATCTGGCCAGAGAAGAGCCCATTTAGGACAGTTAATGCCTGCAGCGCGCCATCTATAGGAAGATCATTCGCGGCTCGTTCCATTCTCTAACAGTGGTGTGCAATAAAGGTGCAATTTCATTAAATTACTGACTTGCACAGTTCGCTAATTCCCTGGAATAATTCTATATAACCGTCCGCTTTGAGTTATCCGTCGGTGGTCATTGGAATAAGAATGAGTAACGGATGAGGGCCGTGTGCTCCGACATCAGTTGAGGTGGACTAAATGTGTCCGGATGCTGTTACAGAACTAGTGATAGAGAGATAACATTATCTAATGATGTATGGAAGAAACCGAGAATAAAAACTGGAAATAATTTGCCAAAATGTAATTAAAATATGTGACGACGAGCTAGTGAAAAACATATAGATTAAAAATAAAAATATACATGTTACCTATCCATCTTTGTGACCATTTAACAAAACTTATTATTCCTGGAGAAAATTAGAAATAAAACTAGAACAATAAATGTAAAGAAAACTAGAAACTGACAAATGGAGGCTTCATTGACAGATTTGTAAACTGATGATACGTTGAAGGATTAGTCAATGTGTGCTCCCATACATACTAACAAACTGGTGGTACGTTGAAGGATTAGTCAATGTGTGCTCCCATACATACTAACAAACTGGTGGTACGTTGAAGGATTAGTCAATGTGTGCTCCCATACATACTAACAAACTGGTGGTACGTTGAAGGATTAGTCAATGTGTGCTCCCCATACATACTAACAAACTGGTGGTACGTTGAAGGATTAGTCAATGTGTGCTCCCATACATACTAACAAACTGGTGGTACGTTGACTGATTAGTCAATGTGTGCTCCCATACATACTTACAAACTGGTGGTACGTGGAAGGATTAGTCAATGTGTGCTCCCATACATACTAACAAACTGGTGGTACGTTGAAGGATTAGTCAATGTGTGCTCCCCATACATACTAACAAACTGGTGGTACGTTGAAGGATTAGTCAATGTGTGCTCCCATACATACTAACAAACTGGTGGTACGTTGACTGATTAGTCAATGTGTGCTCCCATACGTACTAACAAACTGGTGGTACGTTGAAGGATTAGTCAATGTGTGCTCCCATACGTACTAACAAACTGGTGGTACGTTGAAGGATTAGTCAATGTGTGCTCCCATACATACTAACAAACTGGTGGTACGTTGACTGATTAGTCAATGTGTGCTCCCATACATACTAACAAACTGGTGGTACGTTGAAGGATTAGTCAATGTGTGCTCCCATACATACTAACAAACTGGTGGTACGTGGAAGGATTAGTCAATGTGTGCTCCCATACATACTAACAAACTGATGATACGTTGAAGGATTAATCAATGTGTGCTCCCATACATACTAACAAACTGGTGGTACGTTGAAGGAATAGTCAATGTATGCTCCCATACATACTAACAAACTGGTGGTACGTTGATGGAATAGTCAATGTATGCTCCCACACATACTAACAAACTGATGGTACGTTGAATGATTAGTCAATGTGTGCTCCCATACATACTAACAGCCTTGTGGTACGTTGAAGAAGATGATGATGATTGACTGATATTGTATGGCCACGTTTGTGGACATGGTAGGCTAAATGGGCCGTGGTGTTACGTTGAAGGATTAGTTAATGTATTCTTCCATATAAACTAATAAACTGATGTTCCCTTGAAGGATTATTTAGTGTATGTTAGCAAATATATTAACAGACTGATGCTTCCTGTGATGGCTAGGAAACTGATTCCATCTGTAAACTAAATTTAGAATAAATCAGTAAGCTAGCAGATTTCTTATAGGCGAGCTAACATGGTGACGCTATACGATTAGTTGGTGCTAGTTCAGAAACAAAACTCCTCAACAAGTTTTTATTAAGTATTTGTGTTTGTTTGTTTATTTGTCTGTTTGTGTGCTTCCTTGTTCGGTTTTCACTGTAAGTTTGTTTTCAAAACAAGACAATACACTCATGAAAGTCGACACACGTATGAATTGGTTGACAAAGGTGTCACAAAAAAATCAGATGATAATACATCAATGTCAATCTATTATTTGTCCAAAGACGAGACAAAAACTGACAAGAATTGCTCAATATCGTGTTGTAATAAATCTTCTTCTTTGTGTCTTTCCCATTAATATGTAATGGTTGAATACGCGAAGCTACATATTGCATTATTTTTTAAATAAACATATATATATGTGCTTCTACCCTTGATTAATCTGTCGGCTGATATATGCTGTTAAGGTGTCGTAATATATACTCTTGAGGTGTCGTGATATATGTTGTTCAAGTGTCCTGATATATGAGGTTCAGGTGTCCTGATATATGATGTTGAGATGTCGTGATATATGCTGTTGAGATGTCGCGATATATCCTGTTGAGATGTCGCGATATATGCTGTTGAGATGTCGTGATATATGCTGTTG
>JAODUP010000273.1:172500-255000 GCA_025642065.1 Paralvinella palmiformis
TACTGTTTGGATTTGGTTCGAAATTGATTAATTGTCCTATTAATATCGTTTTCTTAATGTTATCTAACATGAAGGGTGTGTGGGTGTATCTGATTACTAATGACACGTAGGATTGCATTATCCTAAAAATTATATAATTAATGTATTTGTTTTATATTAATTTATGGCCGTCTGTTTTCCTTTCGACGCCGTTTTCGGTCGATTTCGAATGGCCTTTTCCGTAGCCTAGCTAGTAATGCGGTTATACGCAGATCTCAACGAATAGAGTTCGAATCCCGGCCCATGTTCGACGGTTGATTCGACTGTCAGTTCGGCTCCTTACCTTCTAAGAGAGTTCGATTTTCTTACCCTACCGTTTGCAGAGAAGTGACCGTAAACCAACCACTTAACAGTCATTAGACTTCAAACAAATAAACCATTAACAGGTAGAATGTGGTACAAACTGTTATTTTGAAATATTGCTCAGATTAGATCAATAAGATGGGTAATAGTTCTCCTGCACTAATTAGTGAACGATATAAACATGCTTATTAATGGAAAGAGGAGTATTTTGTTGCAGGACGAAGAATATCGGAGGCTAACAGTTATATAGAGTAAACGTTTGTTATAACGAAATTCAAGGCCAACGGAAATTCATTTCGTTATAATGGTGCCTTCCAGTTTTCAAATCTTGGTGCCATGTATGCATCAGATATAAGGTACCGGCGCATAAGCGATAATTGGTGGAAATAACCCTGTTTTATTACGTATATTGCCTGGTGGTTTGCCACGAATGCAAGACACGGAGCAAATGTGTTCCTAGTCTGTGATTGGATAATGAAAAACAATAATTCAAATCATCTTTTATTTCCACACTCTCCTTAATGATTTCACATGAAAACATATGTTACAAGACAATGTTTCTAAATTTTGAATGGCATTCATATACGGAAACGAATGATGCGTGTCAGTCAATGACTGAAAATTGTCTCTATAATTAAACGGGTTGGCAATCCAATCCAAAGTTCGCAGTTTATCATACGCCACAATACCCTTTGAAGTGGCAAGTGTCAATATCTACTCACCATCTACCCGAACCCTAATGTCACAAAAAATGCATGTTTTTGTCGTCAAAACAATGCAATTAAATTTATGATAAGATTTTGATATCGGTTGTTGCATTTACGATTGCAATGATCACAACAGTCATTGGACTGACTGACAATTGAAATTTCAAACATCTTATTTCGTTATAACCAGCGCGATTTATATTGATTTAATGCTGCTGGGACTTTTCGTTGTATAAATTTCGTTATATCCCACTTTCTTTACTATGGAAGTCAATAGATGGCCGAATCAGGTAACCACTTCGATATAAGCTACTATTTCGTTATATCCCAGTTATTTATAACCAACTTTTACTGTATGATATATATATATATATATATATATATATATATATATGTACCAGATTGCCTAAATACAAGACCTTTAGACATCTGGCGTCCCGTACAGTATACACACAAAGTAAACGAACAGACCATGGAGCTGACCTTATCTCAGTACTAAAAAGATATATCAGTGCTCCTGTAGTTTTAGCTTTAAATTTTTATTAATGTATAGCCATAATTCATAATTCTACTTCTTTCGGGCGAAATACCTATATGCATCATCACAACAATCGTAATTATCTTTCATATCTTATCTTAGATGATTCACGATATTTTCATCACCTACTTTATCCTGGTAGATCTATCTGTTAATAAATAAAATATCGCTCTATTTAAAAATGTGCTGCGATGTGTTTCTCGGTTCGCGCGTTTGGGTGCTTGCATCCGTGCATTGGTGCTTGTATTTATCTAATTTACAGTGATATCAATATTATATCATTACCCGTCTTCTTTCAATTGTCAATATTACACTATAAAGCATTACGGCCAACCTATATATCGCATTACATTCAACACGGTATGGAACAGAAGAGGCCGATATACGTACCAACAATAGATACTCACTCACTCACTCCCTCACTGACTCACTAAAGCTGCTCATTTATAAAACAAGTCCGGACTATATATTTAGTAACCGTAGCCTTTTTGTCATTGCTACCAGCGAGTTATATTGAGCACACACAAAAACGTAGAATGATCATATCAAAGAAATAACGTACCCTGAACTGGACGTATCCCGGATAGCTACGATAAAATGGTGAGTGTTTTAAGCAGAATCATAACAGACATGTTACGGCCATATAATGTTAGAAATTCTGCTAACTTATACAAATTATACAGATAAAGATGGTACGTAATGCTCGAAAAACTGTCTATGGGGGAAAGGAAGCTGTAGTCAGGTGCAGATACTCTAAGAACATTATGTGTATGCGTTATTGAAAATTGTGGACTCCTCATTAGTTTGGGTTTAAGCGAAACGAATTATAAAAATAAAACAAAAACGCATTTGTGAAATTGGCTAATGTCCCTTATTCGCATTAATATTATATTTGAGTAATTACGCACGCGTACCTGTATACGTATTTAATAGATTATTGATGGCTATGACTTAGCAATATAATCTGGAAGTATTATTTTTTTAAACGCTGTTCACACAGAAATACGATGACTCAGAGATATATGTTAATGGGAAGACAGAACTTGGCAGATTTATGCTGCTAATCTACATAAAACAATTTGTTACCAGGTATGACCATGATGGGCCCTCATCAATATCATCCGAGTTAAATAATGACATGTACTTCATTCTTTTACTCCATTCACTCTGCCAGAATATGCAATCAATCAATCTCTGTTGCGCTATTTTCTATGATAATCGAGCTAATTGATGATGGTTGATTTTATGTGATTATTGTATATAATTATGCAAACATAATGAGCAGAATACCATTTATGCACAGCAACTGAACCAAGAATCTTATTTTCATTAGTCGTACCTGTGATTGATCGGACCTAATGTGATGCATACATTTTTCACTGGATAGTTTTTAGCACAATTTATTAATTTACATATTTATTATTTATATTAATTTATTTCTTGTCTATTAATCCCTGAACATTTACACATTGACTAAAGTTTGCATTAACAAATATTAATACATATCAAATGCTTTCATGAATACAAATTGAATCAGTCAGATTACTATAATCGTCGTGAATGTCAAATTATTATATCTGAGCTAAATATAGATAAATATTTGAATAGTTTGGCTTAATATCCACTTTTATTAAATGTGTTTATCGTGCAAGAAACACAATTGATCAGAACTGAAAGCTGGATAAATCAGTTTGAGCACAAGGACATCCTATTTAATGACAATAAATGCAATTATGAATACTGATGTTATCAAAGTATTCAAGTATATTTGAAATTAAAAATGCAAATATATTCCAAATTGCTTAATAAATAATAATAATAATAATAATAATAATAATTTAAATAGCACCTTATTCAACTTGGCATTTTAAACATAATTAAGATGTGTTCTAAGCTCATCTAGTGCAAACATATTCTAGACATAAATGTACTGATTTATATATTACAAATGGACAAATTTAAATAAATAGGTTTTAAGAATTTCACAAATTATTTATTTATTTACTGCTAGTATACTATTGTTCTATAACTTGGTTCAAGATTTCTCTCCATACAATGTGGATCGTTTCCCTTTTTGGTACCTTCAGGACTCGGACCGGAGCATACAAACGATGATGCTATTCCACTCGGTACTTTGAATGTGTGAAACGGGATCTTGTACAATGAACTGAAACGTATGGGAATCCAGTCCAGTTGGAACAAAGCAGGCGTTATGTGTTCTCTTTTGCGAATACGTTTCACCAGACGTGCAGCACAATTCTTCACTCGCTATTAGACGGTTTGTCAGAGAGAGGGGGGATATTATATAACAATACATTGCCAAAGTACAGTCGAGCCAACTACCGGAACAAAATATATTCATATTATTTCTTGACAAATTCGGGGCTGAATAAATTCTGATGCGTTGTTTAAGTATTACGTATTCTTAAAGATATGAGATTATACTAGAAGTCTTTCAAGTTGTACAATCAGGATCATCTCTCCATAATAGGCCTACTTTCAGAAAGTAAAATATTTTGGTTGTATATATATATATATATATATATATATATATATATATATATATAATAATATATATAATTGTTATTAACTTCATTGGTTCCAGACGTAAAAGAAATATAAATTGTATTGTAAATATGTTCAGATATATACCTATTACAACGATAGAAACTAATGCATTATTCCATTCAGCCATATTAAACGACATGGTTATACTACGTGAAATTGTATTATTGTAAATGTGGATTATTAAACGTTCAGATGGACAGTAATTGCCTAATAATTACACCATAAACATGTCCATGCTGACAATATTAGTGTTTAATGCTATTCCTATTAATGTATCCTTGATATCTGACTTTCCGTTAGAATCAAATCAAATGTTAAGTACATATCACATAATAGCCATATTCTTATTCTTAAGATCAAGTATGTCTAATCAGAAGAGATTTTTATTTTAAAATGGGTAACTAATTTGAATTAACCGGATTTTAATGTAAGGCCATTTTATTTGAAACATAAGTATAACTACACACACACAAAAATTAAATAAGAGATTCTATATGTATGGCGGAAATACTCGGAATGTACTAGAGTACAAGTATAGAGTACTTAGTATCATGAATACAGAGTATATCATAATGCTATTACCTGTGTATAAGGAGTACAACTATAAGAATATATTTCCCACGAACCTGGAAATAATATACACAAATAGGTAAATAATTGGAAAATAAAACGAGTTACTTGCTATAGAATATGGAATAGAATATGTTAATGTACAAAAACAAATGGAATTGTAAGAGAATGAATAAATATTAATATATATATATATATATATATATATATATATATATATATATTAACAATAGGCATCCATCATAACTAGTGGCATCTTTTATCATTTATATGGAGACTGTATCAATTTTATGTCGAGATGTTCCAATGTTTATAATTAGATGTCATCAAAGGTTATTAAGCTGTATAGAATATAGACGTTATTATAATAATATCGTCTTCAATTAAATCAAATAGCAAATTAGAGTAATATAGAACTCTCTGAGAAGGTAACAGTTTTATTCTCAAACTGAATCGTTCTTCATCAATAAGAGAATAACCCACTGTAGCTACGTAATTCTAGTTAATGTCTCTGTATCATCATAGTTCCACCGATATTGTATATAATCTTGATTTGTTTATGTTCTATTTCTGTCGTTTTTTTAATTATGATATATAATATGTCTTTTGTCGACCTTTATGCAGATATTTTTGCTGTTTTAGGAAAGCCCCAACATACGAAGAAATAAGGTTAAAAAAAACTATTTCAGCTGTTTTATGTTTGATCCCTATTTCTGAGATCATCTATAAATCTGACTTTAAAACTGGAACGAAGAAAGACCTTTGATTGACAGATAATATGTAGACCAGATGGTATACGGGGGGGGATTTATTGGAATTATCATATATCATCACATATCGGCCAAAAAAAACATAATTTGATTTTAACTATAGTCTGGATAGCTCTGGATATTGAGTGTCTGAACAAATGCTGACATATGGATATGAGTAGTCTTTGGTATGTATCTGTATCTGTTTATGAGTATAGACAACTACCGACAACTAGCTGTATATCAATCTGCTCACCTATAACGCACACAAACACACGGACAACCACAGCCACACACTTATATATATATATATATATATATATATATATATATATATAGAGAGAGAGAGAGAGAGAGAGAGAGAGAGATGTACATACACAGGCACGCAAACACATACATACATAAACACACACCTATGCTGTGTATGTGCCTAGATAGATGATTTAACATAAACATACAAGAATCCCATTTCAGGTACTAACAATTACCAGGAGATTATCGCCTTTTTTCAGAGCAAACCAACATAAAGAATGAGACAGAGAGAAGTAATAGAGGGTGTGATATATCAGACTTGGACTAGATAACCTGGATCAAATAATATACGAAATCTTTACCAATAATACGAACTATGTTGTTTAACGTTTAGCTCATTGGCTATTGGTATCACAGTGAGTGAGTGAGTCAGTCAGTCAATGTGTGAGTGAGTGAGTGAGTGAGTGAGTGAGTGAGTGAGTGAGTGAGTGAGTGAGTGAGTGAGTGTGAGTGAGTGAGTGAGTGAGTGAGTGAGTGAGTGAGTGAGTGAGTGAGTGAGTGTAAATAGTGAAATATATCGGCTTTTGTTTCCTTTTTAATCCAATAAATGTATAAATATTTATAATTTTGCTTAATAATATTTTCTGTTTGAAATTTGACAATAAAGATTCCCTAGTATCCTAAACTGTTCAGGTGACATGTTTATCGTGGATCGTCTTCTCCTGTTTATTGTTTGTCTAAATATCATCATCGTCATCATCATCACCACCATCATCATCATCATTGTATATCATTATCATATGACTATCAGTGTTGATATGTTAGCATCAGATTAAGTAGAGATCTCGTCTACTACAAGACGATCCCGCCCCAAGAAAGACAAGAAGTTGATATATATATATATATATATATATATATATATATATAATGGGGCTTACATATTAAATGTGACCTATATATTAATGGTTTAACTTTATATTCAGTGTGATCTACATACCAAAGGTGACCTAGATATCCCAGAACAATAATACGACCATCACGTGACCTAATCTAGTGACATATAGTCTTCGGACGTATCAAAATATTACTCAGATAGAGATAGTCTGTTAAAGGAGAGTTTAAAGATGCATGATGGATGGTAATGGACAAGTTTGGAACCATTTTGGTAATACTTTAAGTCTGTTATAATGGTTGCTGTGGCGACGGGTATTATGTATCTAGTCCATTAATAATCCAGTCTCTCTCTCGCTCTCGCTGTGTGTGTGTGTGTGTGTGTGTGTGAGAGAGAGGGGGGGAGAGATAGAGAAATGAAGCCATTACTTAAATTCGCAGACTAACCCACTTCATTATGAACCGTCTCCCGTTCTGTCTAATACACGATCAATATATAATTTGTATTATATGATAATGGTGACTTAAGACACACTCTGTATCTCTATCATCATAATTTTCTGATGAGCAAACCCTTCACAGTGTGTATGATTGATGATGATTGATGTTTTTACGGCCACTTTTGTGCACAAGGTAGGCTAAATGGGCCGAGCGACCTCCAAAGGTAATGAGACGAAGTGAAAGACGAAACAACCTTCAGATATGCCCACGCCAGGATTTGAACATGGGTGGTAGTGATCTGTGGTCCAGCACGCTACCGCTAGACCACGGAGGCGCCCTTTCACATGTGTGTATTATATATATATATATATATATATATATATATATATATATATATATATATATATATATCCCTCTCTCTATCTCTTTCTCTCTGTGTGTGGGGGAAGGGCATTTAACTACGATATTCCTCATTCTGTTTTAGTCAGTAGCATTTTCACGTAAACAATTAATTAACCAATCCTTGTGTTCGATATTATGGCCTGAAGGATAAACGTTTTACATTCGAATTCGTGAAACTTTAAAAGACAAAATCACAACAAGAACGTCCAATCAAAGACAAAATTACTGCAGAATCGTCCAACAAAACACAAATCATGGTAGGAACATCCTATCAAAGACACAAACACGACATGAAGGTCCAATCAAAGACAAAATCACAACAATAACGTCCAATCAAAGACAAAATCACAACAATAACGTCCAATCAAAGACAAAATTACGGCAGGAATGTCGAATCAAAGACAAAATCACGACAGGAACGTCCAATCAAAGACAAAATAACGGAAAGAAACGTACAATCACAGAATACATCACGATAGTAACAGCCAATCCGAGACAAAATGACGATAGGAACTTTCAATCAAAGACAAAAAAAAACAATCACGAAAAATACGAAGCCCAATCGAAGACACAATCACGACAGGAATGTTTAATCAAAGACAAAATCACGGCTGGAGTATCCACTCAAGGACAAATTCAAGGCAGGAACATCCAATCAAAGACAAAATCAAATCAAGAACGTCCAAACAAAGACAAAATCAAATCAAGAACGTCCAATCAAAGACAAAATCACGAAATGAACGTCAAATCAAAGAATAAATCACTGCAGGAACATACAAGGAAAGGAAAAATCACGCCAGGAACGTCCAATCAAAGACAAAATAAATTCAAAAACGTCCAACCAAAGACAAAATCACGGCTGGAACGTCCAATCAAAGACGAAATCACAACAAGAAAGTGTGCATGTTTCTCGGAATATGGTTCCGCAATAAAATAGCCATATCGATATCGGGATATATACCTCAAGCATTCCGAAGAGTTATTGTTTTTCCTCCATACTCCAAGTGTAAGTTAACACAAGTTGTGTAACAAGCCCCCTGGTGGCCAGGTGTGTAAACACTGGCCACCTGATTCTTTTACAAAAATAGGCCCATCACGCCTGTCGTTCTCGTTCGACCTTAGCTGCGTACGGGAGCGTACGGGAGCCTGGTCCATCGCCGTACAGTAGAATCCGTATTCGGAACACCTGAGAAGACAGCCTCTACTCTACAGGATGGGAAGTTCGATGCCACCGGGGATGGTACAGTAAATGGGTTATCTGGACAGTATCGGTGGAACCGGACTGTTGTTAGGAATGACATGCTGTGTAGAAGGTCAAATGGATAGCATTACAGAGGTGAGATGTTACCTGGGGCCTAATAATCGGGATCAAACACGCCATTCTATCCGGATCCTGTTACGGTAAGTATACTGATGAAACAGAATTACTGGCAGCAAATGAGTTTGAAATACTCTTAGTCGATAAAAAGATCATTATTCTTCAAGCCATTTATGTGTGCGCGTGCGTATGTATGTGCGTACGAGCGTGCGTGCGTGTGTGCATGCGTGTGTCGAAGACCAAGAGGTTGGTCATCTACGAAAAGAAACTCCAACTGTCCCTCTGGCTCTTTAATACAACAATACCTGTTCAGCTGCCAAACCCATCTGAAGATTGTCATATCCTTCCTAATTACTACATCTCGTCAAACCAAATTCCAATAGCATGACCTTCTATATTATGTCAAATAAGGTAGGATCCCTGTCCAATTATCGCGTAGAATTGTAAACAAATACAACATCTGTACTTAATTGTGTCACCTGCCAGATGTTTACTGTTTACCAGATCGTATTATTATAATCGGCAGACGATATCTAGTTCTCGCCAGATTAATTAAGAACAACAACTAAAGGAAATTAGATGTATTAATTGGCTCACCATGAGGTAACGTAACTGATTAGTCATTTATTTATCTACCTCTGATTATCTATCACTATCCCACATTTTGATATACACACACATACAGACAGACACAGACTTGTATGATATATATATATATATATATATATATATATATATATACTCACACATACATACACGAAGGCTTGAATAAGTGGATACTAATGGTTATTATTGGGTTGAGTCGCGTTGTATCACTACTACAAGTATTAATAATTACAAAACTTCTATTAATCTGAGTTTATTCATATTTATGCTGATGTTATTCAATTATATTGTGTATTAATAGTTTACTTTTGATTAATTCATGCGATCGATCGATTCTTGGCTCTAGTGTACCGCACAAACCATTGTCTTTTATATATAGTGACTTATATATATATATATATATATATATATATATATATATATATATATTTATATATGTTCTAGTATAATGCTTCTCAAGACTCTGCATGTTTGATCTTGATGATTCTTTATGAAAGACATTTTTTAGTAAGTGACACGACGTTCAGATTGCAACTCGTCGTTGTGGGGGGGGGGGCTTGTGCGTGCGTGAGTGCGTGCGTGCGTGCCCGGGCGCGCGCGCGCGAATACGCGTAGGCGGGTGTACTTTGGCCTGAAAAAGAAAACAGACGGATAAAGTTTCGCGATTGGGCGCATTCCGTCAGACTAAAACAAAATACTAACCTGAGGGAGTGCAAACAATATGCTGCACAGCCAGGCGACGATGATCATGGTGCGCACGCGCTTCGGCGCCTTATTCCGGCTCATCGGATCCAGAATGGCGTAACAGCGATCCAGACTGATGATGACTATGATGTACGTGGAGAGGTATAATCCGAACACCTGGAGGAACTTGAGCAGTTTACACATCACAGTACCGGCGTACCACTGGATCGTCGACGCCCATACGGCATCGGTGACGTTACAGAAGAAGGTCACGACAAGGTCGGCGGTTGCCAGATGAAGGATAAGCAGGTTGATGGTCGACTTCCGGCGCCGGTACACCTGCACCAGCGTCGCCGTGTTGCCGAGAAACGAGAAGACGAACATCAGCCCGAGTACGACGGTACGAATTATCGAGATGTCGTTAAACGACGGTGGACCCGGCGGCATTGTGAAGTTGTCAAAATGGCCGTTCGAGATCAGCGTAGCCACCGTCCACGATAGGGGTCGATCCGGAAGTTGGCCTTCCCGATCATCGCCGATAGTCGCTTCCGGTGCCAGGTAGACGAAGGTTTCCAGAGCCGAGGCATTGTATTCGTGGGATGGGAGGCCGACGTAGGTCGCCATCTTGCGAAATGTGCGACATCGAGGAATACCTAAAGTTTTATGACGTTTTATGACTTACCTGAACTCTCCTATCAGTCCCCGTACTCGTCACTCAGCCGGTGTACTCTTCATAAAACAGTCGTATTTAGTCAACACACTGTCCGTGTATTCACGCGTTAACCATTCTCTCTTTCACTCGACAGATAGAACTGTGCCGTACTTCCATCAACTAATTCTCACCGTATTCCAATGGGGAATTCGTTGTTTTCGGTCAGAGAGATTGCCATAAGATTATCGCTTACCGTGGGTTCGAAACAAAACATTCCAACGGCCTCCCGAAGAGCGAACTATTCCCCTTCCTTTTCTTTCCGTTATACGATGCTCCTATATCCCGATCGTGGAAAAACCACTAATCTTCCAGACAAATGTCTTTCCAGTTCGCGCCAGAAAGTTCAACATTACACGACATTAGTTTTTCTTCTTATTATTATTATGATTGATGCTCGCCGATGATACGAGCATTGTTTTAATTTTTCTGAACCATTGTTCATCAATGACTTTGTTGTCCTTCTAACCGTATTCCTTCCTCACGCCAAAAGATGGCATCGTATTGTCTAGGTCGGCTTTAATTCACTCGGCTCCCGGGAAAGAGGACCCCAACAAGGTAAGCACGAGGCCCTGTGGCTGCCGCTAGCGACATCTTCTCTCTCTCTCTCCCAGTCGCCATTCCCTCAGTAGTACTTCACTAACTATAGCCAGCCCAGACCACGTAGTTGACTCTAAACCCGGCTGTTCCCGTTCGTCTGTCTATCTATCGCGATCTACCTGCTACAACCAGTGGCTGCTGCGCCGCTTCCAAGCTTGGCCGGTCTACGCGTAAGACGCCCACATACACACACATGCACGCACACGCACGCACACACACGCACGCACACATACACACACCCATCCACACACACAACACACACGCACACGTATAAACATACATACATACATACATACATACATACATATATACACACACACACATACATACTTACATATACACATACACAAACATACTCATTCACACACACACCCACACATACACACACAATACACACACTCTCTCACACACTCTCCTTCACAGACACACACAAACACACATACACACAATGTCTCTCTCACGGAAAAATACATATAGACACACACACGCATTTACAAACATTGGCTTCTAAGTAAATGTGTGTTTTATTCTATCAGATATCAATATTGTAGCTACCTATACTGGCTACCTGACTAGAACTTGTTTGCTCTTACATCACAATTATAATATTAAACAGCTAGTTTTTGTATCACAGGACTTTTACGGTGTTAAATGAATATAGTTCGGCGGTATAATATGACTAAATTCAATTTAGATGATCAGGTTGTGGATATAAGACTAATGTTGACCAAACGTCTGTGATTTGACCAAAAATCATTGGAGTATAACGCCACTTGGCTGTTATACAAATAACCACCAAACGTACGCAGGTAGATGACCCAGTACTGATGTAGTTATGTTTATTTATGCTAGTTATACGATCTTCTCTTGGAATTACTATCTGAGGGATGTTTCATTCATCAATCACGTAACATTCTAGCGGCTGATACAGAGATTCCAATGATCCATCAAACTTTACATACATCTTACCGGGGAGGTCATTGTACAACACTTTAAATGACTCCAGCCAGTAAGGGCTCTTTTTTTTTTTTTTAAATTTTAATTTTATTTTAAAATTAATTTGTTTTTAAAATTAAAAATTGTTTAATCTTTTTTTTTTAATTTTTAAAAAAATTTTTAATTAAAAAACTGTTTTTAAAAATTTTTGAAGAAGGGCCAGGGAAAATTTTTCCCCCCCCATTAACAAATTAAACCCCCCAACCTTTTTAAAACCCAAACAGTTACAAAAAAAGTTTTTTAGTTAAAGGTTTTTTTTGTTTAAAAAACCGTGTTATATAGCAACACTGCATACAAATAAAATAAGAATAATAATAATAATAATAACGTATGTATTAGTAATGGTATTGTTAGTGGCCTTGGTAGTGGTAGTGGCATTGGTATTGATAGTGGTAGTGGTATTGGCAGTGGTATTGGTAGTGGTAGCAATAGTTTTTTGTTAATCTTGTTGTCGTCACTATTGCTGATGTTACAGGTATTGTATCGCTAATACTAATGATAATAATAATAAATGAATGGCTTGTTTAGATGGTTCGCTGGTCAGGGCCGACTCTCTAGATGTAACATCTCACAAATACAGATACCTAGGGTTTTGGTCAGGATCCGAACCCGGAGGGTAGCAGTATAATTCTCGAACCATTGACGTGTTCTAATTATAGTAACAATAATGTTGATAATATACATGGTTAGTGTTATAATGGTTGTTGTTTATATGATCTTAGAACGGTATTTTATCTATCTATGTTACATATATACTTGGTTTTCTAATATATATATATATATATATTTTATATATATATATATATATATATATATATATATATATATATATATATTAAAATAAATGTGTTAATTAGTCATTTAACTATGTAATACTGTTGCAGTAGAAATCAAGACGCTTTGATCTGTTAGAACTAATATCAGATCAAATGAGTTGGATTTACAAATTACAATCTTATATAATTGTTACCGTGAAAAATAATAATTCTATTATTAGACCAACAACTCGCTGGACGGTGTTTTTTTATGACTAACGAGGACCAATATTCGTCCACCGTTCACGTCCTACAGCCGTCTAACATCCGAGGAGCAACACAATTAGACGAGTGTTGAAGACGAACTTTTTCTCCTGCCACTGCCGGTTATTGCGTGGGCGACTTGCACGGAGTACGAAATGTATTACGACGGTCGGTTACGAGTTTCGATTCGTGCCGGATTAGCACAAATAAGGCTCGGTTTGATTGAGTGTGGCATTGGATTCGGAACCAGGTAGACAGATGTTCGAATAAAGTAGGACCGCTTCGGTTGTTCGATGGGAATCGGATCGCGGTGGAACGATCAGATTTACAACCGATCGCTTTCCCGTTCGGTGACTCGTATATTCTATTCGCCGCCAGGTGATTGCTAGTTAAGATGTAAACAAAACGCGTGTTCCACTTGTTCGCTAAACACGTCTCAGATCAATCTATTTGTTCGATTTATCTTAATAAACGAGTGAAATAAATTCACGTTCCATTCAAATTCCTTATTACGAATCGAGCTAAGTTACGGGCCTGACGCTAGAAAAGTGCCCACTGAAGCCATGGAGTACTCGGGATAAAAACTCAGTCGATTATCTTCCTGTATTTAAATTACTACACCACCACCACCACATCAGCCACCACATAATCAAGCCACGTCGTATCGTAAGTTACCGTTAAACTTAATTTTCGCCACAAAGCCGCTCTAATTAGTTGAGGCATTCATAAATAATTCTGAATAAACAAATTATGGAACATCCGGGTACCGAATGATCCCTAACCGAGTAATTAAAAAAATCGACGCCATTATAGTTTAATGGTGATTATCAGAATGTACCCGATTATCGTTTTCCTTTTAATTGCGATAATGTGTCGTTATTTATGTTAGATGAACAATGAGTTTAGTCTCCCGGGGAGCGATAACGAGGTCTCATCCCGTAATACCTAGTTATCTAGATTACCTCATCGTCGGCTTTTGGACGCTTTTTAAAATGGCATTTCGTTTTTCGTTTTCGACGCCGCACGTCTGAATATGATTTCGCGTTTTTATTTAGGTACCAGCCGCTGACCAATCGGGTCTAGATAGTATATAATCAGTTGCGATATGGTGAGTGAGTGAATGAGTGAGTGGTGGTTTTTTTCTGGGAGGAAAAAATGGCGAGATATTGCTCGCTAAGTAGGAAATCCTTGAAAAACTATCAGAGTACAATAGCTTTTATCAGTTATTTGTGTTAATCTGTTTCGTGGCTGAGTAGGGGATGCTTCGCTGTTTACTTTTGCCACCGGAAGTCCTTTTGTGTTTAACAAAAAATGCAAATGCACTTTTGCGCACACGGTAATGGGCCGCATTAAACGATGAAACACCATTCGGATCTAGTCCTATCCGGGGTTTGAATCTATCGGCTAGAGGTCTGTGACTAAGCGGGCTACTAACCTACTGTTCTGTTTGAGGTGGTTGAAATCATTCAATACTAGACAATAGCTGCTTTATTAGTACACACTTGGTCGTAAATGAGCCTTAATGTCTAACGAAAATCTGTATTAGATGTGTGCCAATTATCGCAATCTCAAGATTATTTATGTGACATCTCGTATACGATTATACGGGCCGTGTATAATGTGGATATTAAGCAACCTCCAGCAGCACGAGAACAACATTTAGGAACAGGAATCAGACATTTAAAATTGAAGCGGTTCCAATGTAGACCGCAAATTCTCAACGGGAATTGCGGACTTATGAGTCAGCAAGTTCCTAGAATATGACCAGCCGATATACGGAATCTATTACCGGGAGTTCCACATTTGAGCCGACGTCCTGAACGACAACAAACAATCAGTTAGCGAGAATGAGAAGTCCAGTTTTGATGTTGTCGATAAGGTCGGAGTCGAACACGTGAAATAACAACCTTGACCTTGAAACTTGAAAGCTTCGGTTTGGGGATCTTCATTCGATCATCTGGACACGGTGTTTTGCTAAGACAAGATGGAAATACACCAGTCGGACTGGTGATCTGCTGTCAATTAACTACAGGTGACAAAAATACAGACATGGAATAATGTGGGAGAGAGGGGTTTGTTTAAGGTCGACGCTTTGGGACATTTGGCCGAGGAAAAAAGATCACACAAACGCATGTACGTTGGTATGTTTCTAGCCCGGATGTGAACGTTTTCAGCGCAATGAGTCAACCACTGAGCAATAGGACAGACTTACATAGTGAAGTGTAGTATGTGTTTTAGAAAGTCGGTAATTGGTTGAAGGTTACTAAATGTTCATTCGATGTTAACAAAAGAAACTTAGAGATACTAAAGAGAGCAAAATATATTTTTAATAATAATTCCTTGGATTCATGATGCTACATATCGATTAAAATTTAAACGTAATGGCGTGAAGAACAGGATAATGCGCCCTTCGGAATTTGAACCCAGAGACTACTGGCCTGTGAGCATCGTGCTATCGGTAAGGCCATGAAGACACGCCTTATCTTGATTGTATAAGCGTGTTATAGTTAATATCTCGAGACGAAAATTACTAAAGTGATTAAGTAAATTGGTAAATACATTTATATAACGTAAACACATCGAACTATTGTTTAACATCTACCAGAAATATATTGGTATGTTACGGGGTTGTCAACTTTACTTCTTGCTAATCGAAAAGTAAATATAAAAAATGTTAATTCGCAAAAATTGTTTTAAAAAATACGCATGTTTATAAATATATATATTACTAATGTAGTAATAATGTATATTTAATCAAGTATCCTGGATTAAGACGGCGTCTAGGGTTTGAAACTGCGAGATACTGGAACGATTAATGTCGACATTTGAAATAGCAACATACTTTACAAAAAAAAATTAAAAACATTAATTACATGTGTATAATAAATACGATGTTTATTGATATGAATAAACAAGTTTTAAATTTATTTGTTTGGCCCTATTTATGTATTAATTAATATATATATATATATATATATATATATATATATATATATATATATATATATATATATATATATATATATATATAAACCCAAAGGATTAAATCCAGACCATCTTTTCATGCTGGAAAATGTGTAGTACTTCACATTTTTGTGTGTGTTTGCTTGCTTGTATGTGGACGTGTGTGCGTATGTGCGCGTGCGTGCGTATGTATGGACAGATAGACGGACAGACAAACAGAGATGAACATATAAAATGAGAAATGGATAGGAACATTGCGTGACGGATAGACTGATGAATGACTGAATGGCTGGATATCCTGAACTATTTGTTATTTCGTTTTAATATGTTCTGCCATATATCATCTGGTCGACCACATGTCCGTGTAAGTATACCGTATTTAGAAACATTACTCAATCAGTACGAGCTTCGCTTGTGCCAAAGTCTATCTCATCACATCAGACTTATAAACACATCCAAGTACAGACTATAGATATCTTCTACCAACTGCTTCTTTCTATGGTAGCGCCGGTTAACTCGAATACACTTCGAAATTATAATTCTGACAAGCGTAACTCGGCTGACTTGTCAGAGTTCTGGTGCAGTCTAACGCAGTGTCATATTGGGAAATGGAGAATCCGGTCCCGAGAAATGAGGCCAGCACCTGGGTGGATCATGATCCAGAATACAATGGATCCCGGTAAGCCTTAAACAATACCGTCGTCGTTAATTATCACTCTGAATATGACAACTAAATCAAAATATTTATCCATCATATTTTCAGTGACGTTTCCATGTCATAAAACATTGTTATAATAATTTAAAGTATAATCAGTAAAAGAAATGATAGAATTTTTTAAATAAATAATCAGATTAATTTATTAAATGATTTATGGCTCATTTTTTTATCAATAACACCAAAAAATAAACAATTAAATTTACCTTTTTTCGCTAAAATTTAACCCTTTAAATTGTTAGTTAACACGAATAAATTTTGATAAACTTGTTGTATAAAATTTTTAAGGAATTTTCTTTCGCCTTGATACTAGTCAATAGGCCACATATCGGCTAACAGAGATAACCCAGTTTCGGATATGACGATATTCTTTTATTATTTGACACCTGGGTAGAAATCTAATATGTATCCATCATATTTTCAGTGACGTTTCCATGTCATAAAACATTGTTATAATGACGTCACTTAATGTATAATCAGTGGCCAAAAGAAAGTGATAGAAGGTTACTGTCTGAAAGAGTGACAACTCACCTCATCATGACTTCAATGTTGATGCACCTGACGAGTGACCCTTGTACCTGGCTCTTTATCGTGGTATCAACTCACCCGATGATAAATTTATTAAATGTGTCAATTAAGTTTCCTTTCTTCGCGTGAAAGTTTAACCTTTAGAGTTCGATTCATGTTAATCATCTGAGCAGTGAACTTGTAGATAAAGCTGTCAAAGTTGCTATAAAAGTTATAAAACATAAGTGTAAGTTATCTTTCACCAAAAGGTAAGAGAAAATATAACAAGGAAAAGATAGTTAGGTAACTCTAAATAGAACCTTATCTACATGTGACTGTTAGAGCGGGGGGGAGGGTGAATTTAGTTCTGTCTGGAAAGGTCATCGTGAAGAAATTATTCTCGGTCTCATATTGACATACTCTCATCACCAGTAGCCATCTTAGGGTTAGATAAGATAGAAAAGAAAATACATCTGCTGGTAGATCAGACTCCTATCCATTGTTATGAATAATCAAAATTATCAAGAAAAGCCGATCTTATTTTTCGACATATTTTATGAATACATGCTTTAAATATTCCAATTTTAACAATATCTTTAATTTTATGATTAACTATGAAAGAGAAAGTCATCTCCTTTTAAATGCAATACATATTATTTAGAGAAACAGGATATGCTTTGTAGTATATATATATATATATATATATATATATATATATATATATATATATATTATGTTAGACCCCACTATATCCTAAAGTTCCTAAAGCCATGATATAGCCTGGTTTTATGACCTTTGATGTAAATATTTTATTGTATATGTATATATATTTGTATGTTTTAATGTGTTTCTATTTTATTTTAAATAGTTTTTAGGTTATTTTATCTGTCATTGCTAATTTATTTATTTCACATTCTTTTATGATGACGTAGGTGACGGAGCTGAGTGAAGAAATGGCGGAGTGTATGTGTGTTTGTGTGTATGTGTGTGCGTGTGTGCGTGTGCGCGCGTGTGTGTGTTGTATTGTGTATGTGTGCGTCGACAAAAATGGGCATATCTTAACAATTCAACGTTTCACACCATTATTTCATACAATTACGCCAAAATCTTAAATTAATTAAAATAATTAAAATTTGTATTATTTTTACTGTACGTTCGCTAGCACTTGTACTTTTATAGATAACATGGTTTACTAGCTTTAAGAATCATCGTCTGCTTTGGGGATTTTAGGTCTAGGGATTAAACGAATTTTGGATCCGGCTTGATTCCAGCAATCCAACCATTACTACCACCTGACACACGACGTCAAGGCTTAAATTAGACTGAAATAAAGTTGTGACGTCATATGACATTATTTCAACACCTTTTGAGTGTCATCTCACCTTCAACTGGGTCACAAGTTGGCGGAATATATGTCACACGTCGAAGATAAAATCTCGAACGTCGTAAACAAATTAGATAGGTACGTGATGATATGTTTTATCGTCGTACCCATGATGCTTTGGGTCGAACCGCCATTTGAGATGTTTATTTTTTAACTTCGAAAATGAGATAAATAAATAAAAAATCAGTTTATATCATCTGTCCATTACAATTGACATTAAAATTTCGGTGAAAATGAAAATTAGGGAGGTGAGCGATAATACAAAAATACAATTAAGTAAACAACTGCCATACTGAAAATATGTCAATCTCTCCTCCAACCGGACAACCAAATGGTACTAAGTCATGACATGAATAGTTTATGTAGTTAAGATATTTCTAAACACAATCTAGATTACTTACTACTACTTACTACTCTGCATAGCTGAAGGTTGTTTCGTCTTTCACTTCGTCTCATTACCTTTGGAGGTC
This sequence comes from Paralvinella palmiformis, assembly GCA_025642065.1. NCBI lineage: Eukaryota > Metazoa > Annelida > Polychaeta > Terebellida > Alvinellidae > Paralvinella > Paralvinella palmiformis. The sequence continues at coordinate 191,933 of JAODUP010000273.1, forward strand.
GCTCGGCCCATTTAGCCTACCTTGTGCACAAAAGTGGCCGTAAAACATCAATCAATCATCATCATAACACTACTTATTACTCTAGTGCCTCCGTGGTCTAGGCGGTAGCGAGTTGGACCAGAGATCACTGCCACCCGTGTTCGAATCTCGGCGTGGGTATATCTGAGGGTTGATTCATCCTTGACTTCGTCTCATTACCTTTGGAGGTCGCTCGGTGCATTTAGCCTACCATGTGCACAAAAGTGGCCGTAAAACGTCAATCATCATCATCATCATCATCATCATCATCTAGTGCCGTGGTCGAAGACGTAACACAGCAATACGTTAGCTGCAGCATTAAATACAATGATAATTCAATCTAGATTTTGGACGTAACCCGATAACACAAACTGTCACATGATAAAATAACTCCATCTACAATAGTACAGAAATGTAGTACAGAAAATTGTGAAATAACAACGTTATGATTTACATATCACTGTCTGTTTTGAACAAAGTAAATTCGCTGTTTCGAAGAAATTCATTTCTTGTGAGGACGACTTCGATTTATGGGTAAATTTAAAACACGATATTAAAATTTGTTTATGAATAGAAAAACAGTCTAAACTAATTTCTAGATTTTTGTTAATAATTATCCTGTTATATGGTAAGTTTAAATGTATTTCACTACAAAGAAAACCCACCATGTTCTACTAAATTTAGTTCTGAAACAGTTGTGAATATCCTGTATAATAAAATCATATATATATATACTCAGGGCGCCTCCGTGGTCTAGCGGTAGCGTGTTGGACGACAGATCACGACTGTCCGTGTTCGAATATCGGCGTGGATAAATCTGAGGGTTGTTTCATTCTTGACTTCGCTTCATTACCTTTGGAGGTCACTCGGACCATTTAGCCTACCATTTGCACAAAAGTGGTCGGACAGTTTATGTTATTGTAGAGTAATCCTTTTCCTATTTTGTTTTATTTAATTAATAACATCGTAAGTAATCAATACACAATAATTTTTTTAGATAAATATTATTATTAACTTTTAGTATGCAACTGGATCCATAACTTTGTACATGCGTATAATTTAACAAATAGCTAATGGGTGTCCCATATTTATATATTATTGTACAAATTTGAAATAATTACTGGGTGTCATTTCGCTTTCTGTTAAAATTTGGAAATTAAACAATGAGTTTATCGATCACAGAAAACCAAATTTATAAATGTGAATGATGTCATTTCTCGTCTCTAATATAAACCTCTAGCTTAGTTTCTTCTATTTGATGAGATGCCAGACTGTACTTTACATGCCAATTAGCTGTACTTTACCGAACAGGTGACAAGTCATTAACATCGCTTCTCATTTGACCAGACAATGTCTCTATACGGACACGGCGTATCTAGACAATGCCGTGTCTATATAGACACGGTGTGTCTAGACTACGCCGTGTCTATATAGACACGGCATGTCTAGACATGAACCGCCGCCAAAACACCGGTTCTCTCTTCCTTGTTATAACGCCATCTATACTTTTAGCGCTAACGGATTACAATCTAACTGTACTTTGATGCGGATCAATCCGGATGATTAAGGACATCTACGACAAGCTCAGGGGATCATTACCGATGTAGTGCGGGCTAATGTTAGGATAGCATATCTTACTGATATATTCTGTATCCAGATCTGGACGGTTACCAACGACTATATACGACAGTAACAAATTATCATTGTAACAACACGTCATCAAGATGTTAGGAGCCAACATGTGGAAATTATCAGCTGATCCAGTTTCAATTCTGCCGCTAATCCATCACCATCAGCGTGAACCCTAACCCTGAGCCATACAGTAAACCCGAGCCCTACCCTATCAATCACTCACCATGAACCCTACCCTAACTTTAATCACTACCATAACCCCTGGCTCTATAATACCGTTTGTCCCATAAGCCGTACCATGACATTGAGGTTTACTCTACCGCTGAACCACCATCCTCAACTAAGCCCTAAACCAACCATAATCCCTGCCATATTTTCGATTCCCAACCATAGGGATTGGCTCTACCACAATTCTGAACTGTACCCTTGTATCCCTGCCATAAACTAGACTCTTACCCTACATCCAGATCACCGCCCTCAACATGAGCCATACAATAACCATGAACCCTATCATAGATCTCGGCCCAGCCTATCAATAAAACATGAGCCATACAATAACCATGAACCCTATCATAGATCTCAGCTCTACCCTATCAATAAAACACCAACCTGGCATTGATCGCCTTATTGTTTACTGTCATCAATAATTACATTTATAACATCTATATATCACACCGTAATAAATTTCGTCCAACAAATGTGCTCCGATTACGGGATCCTTCTGTTATTGACAATAAAGTCAGAAACAAACAAACAAACAAACACATACATATATTGAAATATTGAATATAAAATTCATAACAATCCTCATGTACGTGACATTACTGTTGGCTCCATTTATTAGATACTATCAATTCCATACATTTTGAGTTTGTTTCGGGGTTTTAACTCGCCCAGTAGTAAGGACTTGTTGTTCTCCGTTATGATGGAGAACAACTAAATGTCGTTGGAGATCATAACGTCGACTAAAATATATTGAACCCGGAATCACATAGATCTCGAAACGACGAAAAACTCTAAAAAAAAATAAATTATTATGTTTTCGTTTTTTCATTTTAATTGGTTTCAATTTTCAGTTTTGTATTATTAGCCCCAAGAGGTAAAATTGGCATACAATCGTCATATCATTTATTATCGATCTTCTTTTGTATAAAATCCTAGCTTCCTTTATCTGATCAATATTATATAAGAATTTATTTTCTCGTTATTAGATGTTATTCGTGGCAGTATTTTACGGCTGCTAGACGGTTATTTTATATCAGGGATATTTCTATAGTCAGGAGAATATAAAGGGACATTTCTACAGTCAGGAGAATATTAAAGGGACATTTCTACAGTCAGGAGAATATTAAAGGGACATTTCTACAGTCAGGAGAATATTAAAGGGACATTTCTACAGTCAGGAGAATATTAAAGGGACATTTCTATAGTCAGGAGAATATTAATGGGACATTTCTACAGTCAGGAGAATATTAAAGGGACATTTCTACAGTCAGGAGAATATTAAAGGGTCATTTCTACAGTCAGGAGAATATTAAAGGGACATTTCTACAGTCAGGAGAATATTAAAGGGTCATTTCTACAGTCAGGAGAATATTAAAGGGACATTTCTACAGTCAGGAGAATATTAAAGGGACATTTCTACAGTCAGGAGAATATTAATGGGACATTTCTCCAATTATATTCCCATAGTTTGTTCCTTTAAGTGATTTTATTATTTATTGCTGACTAGATATTCTTTTTACAAAGTGCAATTGTTCTTTGCAGCTGATTCATACAAATGTCCTCTTATTTAAAATATATTTAGTTTTTATTATATGTACTACTTTGTTGATCCAATCAATACTGTGAAGTAATATTTCTATGTGATAATTATTTCCTTTTCAAGAAACAAATATTAATGACTTCTTACTTGCCTCGCAGCATATTTCTTATTAATAATATTTCTATTATTTTCAATGAGTGGTCTATATGCGGAATATATTTTACTTACTGAACGTCGTCCATATAGCGATGTCAAAGTTCACTCGTGCCATATACTGTAAGTCTATGTAGTTAAATATGTCTAAATTATAATAATAAACATTGCCAAATGTTTTCTTTAATAAGATAATTGTAAGTCCTGAATATGTATTTTTATATTAACCGAATATAGATATTACAAATCACGATTTCAATCTTTAAAAATCAGTATATATTTTTAAATCATAAACGTAGATGGATATTTATTTCAAACTATGCCAGTCATAAATCGGTATGTAAATGTGAATAATTCATAACTCAAATAAATTAATAATGCAGTTTGCGGTTTCACCGAAGAAATATTCTGTTAGTTGGTGTTAACAAGTTGATGGTGTGCCTATATTATAGTTTAATATCCCTAGATCGCCCATCCCGAATTATTATTGTACTGATGGCCAGAATCGATGAAGTACTGTTCGCGTATTAGATATGCGTGTATGTGAAAATAACGCGATGGTGATAGCATGGAAAATTAATATAACAAAATTAATATAGACTAATGAAGTGTGTGGGTTTTTTTTCACCTTAAAACTGAACTAACCAGCAGACGTTAAAGTTCTTTGGGAGGTCAAGCCAAACTTTTGGCGCACAATGAACAAAAGTTCTGACAATAAAGGAAGTTAGACGTGTAACAACGTGAGGGTCCCGAAAATGTCGAGTATTATGGGAATGAATGCTCGAATTTGCTTAAAATATTGTTTTTAAAGATTCAGCAAGTATCCTCTTAGTATACAAAAACATAAATTTGCTTAAATGTATGTTGAATATATCAGCTAATTTAGGAAAGCGTAAATACTTAAATAGAGATATGCTGGGTGTATTGTATTTAGCCTAGCATAGATTACTGATAGCCTTTTTCTGGAAAATATCCAGTTTATGTAGCGTAAACTGATGCTATGGCAATGCATTGTTATATAAATATAATATCCGCCCTATCCCTGACAAACCGCCTAAAGCGAGTGCAGAACTGTGCTGCACGTCTGGTGACACGCACTCGAAAAAGGGAACATATAACACCAGTTTTGTTCTTGTGCGTTTCAGATCGCAGTACAAGATCCTGTTTCATACATTCAATGTATTGAGTGCAACAGCACCAATGTAGCTAAGCGATCTGATCGAAAACTTGTATACCAGTGAGAATGTTCCGATTTGAATCCTATTAAGCAAAGTACGGAGAAAACCTTTCCAGCATCAGCCCCCAGGCTGTGGAACGAGTTGCCAAACCACATTAAACTCGCAGCAAGTAGAGACATATTTTGTAAGGTTCTTAAAACCGATTTATTTAAATTGGCGTAGTTAAGCTCAGAATATGATTCATTTATGTTTTAAACGGTAAAGCCCCTTAGAGCAATTAAAGTTGAAAAAAGCGGTATATAAAAAATTATTATTATTATTATTATACGCAAAGCTCCAGTTCATTGCTCCATACGACAAATAAGTTGGAACGAAACAAAAATGCAAGAATTCCAGGTTTTCAACGGACAATTTGCTTGCTAATATGATCAATGTGATAGCCCTATTTCAGTAGTTCGTCAATATATATATCGAAAGAATTTGCATGATCTACATATCAGGTGATTTCATTATCTATACGAATTGGGATCATTACCCAGTTATGTGTTCTTAGGCGCAAATAAAACAATATTCGCTTTCAATACATGTAAGTTGATTATCTCGAAACCAGTGGGCAGCGTATTTAGATCGTTTGATGTATGATACACAGCGGTATCATCAGCAAATATTATGCATTTGGAATACAATAATGCATTCGGTCAATCGTTGGTGTAAATAATAAATAGAAGTGGACGGATCACACTTCCCCATGGGGCTCCGCAGGTAACATCACCTTGAATAGAGTTTATCTCTTTGTGCGATACACACTGTATGCTGTCTGTCAGGTAGTTCCTGAACAACTCTAAGGCTTATTCCTCGAATACCATAAACATTTAGTTTTTCAGCAAGAAAGTATGATCTATAGTATCAAACGTCTTAGAGAGATCCAGAAATACTAACACTGGTCATTTTGTTTTCCATTGCCTTGGAAACATGTGCTGTAAATTTGTTTTGCATCTGTAGTCTAATACCTTCTTTGCCAACATAGGGCACACTACCAGCGAGTCAGTTCTCCCACCCCACAAAAGCTTTTCCCATTTTCATAAACCGGATTCCCCATGCCAGAAAACTCTCTATATGGAACCTGTTCACCGTTTAGAACTCATAAATAGATGCAACTGTCTTAAAGCCAAAACTAGCATGGGACATGATAATATTTCTGCTCAACTCCTCAAAGAATACATTTGGAACACAGCAGACCCTCTTACACATATATTCAACCTTTCTTTTGAGTCTAGAATTTTCCTTGATAAAAGAAAATAGCTAAAGTGATCCCAATATTCAAATCAGGAAACAAGAACCTCTTCAATAATTATAGACCTATTAGCATCCTTCCAGCATATTCTAAATTATTGAAAAGAATTGTGGCGAAGAAACTAGTTTATTTTCTAGAAACTAATAATGTTTTATACACTCACCAATATGGATTTAGAAGAAAACATTCAACAATATACTCAATGATGCACCTCCTCAAGTAGATTTCGGGCGTAAATGATAAATATTCAAAGGAAATAACATTAGGGTTGTTTTTGGACTTATCTAAAGCATTTGACACTATTAACCATAAAATTATTTTTGGCAAAATTAAATATTTACGGAATCCGAGGCATACCTAATGATTGGCTTAACAGTTATCTCTCCGATCGATATCAATATACAGAATTCAATCAGATTCGATCTCGAATATTAAAAGTAATCTAATGCTACGACATACGATAATTTGTCGTTGCATTCATCATTTCGTCGTCCTCGTTGTCCTTCAATTGTTTCTCCCTCGACACCGTGGTGGGTGTTACGTTGTTGTGCACATTTATTATTATTATTCAATTTAACAGCACATGGTTACTTGTTAGCATATTTAGTTTTTTGTACTGGTTACTTGTTAGCATATTGTTTTACTGCTTTTCCTATCATTTAAATGTATTCCAAAGTTAATGATTCGCTGAATATACACAGGGGGGGAGACCACCTGTATTGGTTATATTCTCCCCCCCCCCCCATTTCCAACATTGTTATCAACATGCCATTGTTTTCAATTAATATATGACCCTTGTATATATGTTTGGAAATGGAAATAAATATCTACATCTATTTATCTATCTGCGATGTTCCACAGGGAACCATTTTGGGATCAATTATTTTCCTTATGACATTACATATTGCACTGATCTATCCCTACTTTCCTTTGCTGGTGACGCCACCTTATATATGTCACACGCAGATCCTACTGTTATTTACAACACAATCAACAATGAACTGGTTAAATTAAACGACTGGATTTGTGCGAATTGATTATCACTAAACGTTAAAAAGACAAAGTATGCGTTGTTCAGCCCATCTATCAAAATGCCAAACCTCCTGCAAAATACGGGGATTACGCCGAATGGCATTAACCTAATTCGAATTGGGAATGACCAACCGGAAAAGACAATAAAATTTCTTGGCATCAATATGGATCAAAATTTAACGTGGAAATATCACATCAACACGCTAAAATGTAAAATATCACCATCGCTATTTGCATTGAACAAAGTCGAACACATATTACCTCCGGATATCCTCAAATCACTTTATTTCTCTTTGGTACAAAGTCACCTTATGTATGGCATCCAAACATGGGAATCATCAATCCATATTAATAAACTCGAATCTATAACTCCCATACAGATCCACTTTTTAGACATAACATTATACTAAAAATTCGAGATCTTTATCAATTCCGAAGTGCACTGTTCGCCCACGACTACAAACATGACTCACTTCGAACCTATTTTATTACGCATAATCAGAACAAAACCAATTTAAAACATCTTGACCATATATTCCTACAAACACCGCGAACTAAGTTCTCGTCCCTGCTCCCAGTGCATCGAGTCCCATCGATATGGAACTCCCCGAGCAACGACATGCTTTCAATCCAGAACAGAAATGTTTTTAAATCTAGATTAAAGAAGTCATTTATTAAATCGTACTCCATTCAAATTGAACATTGTAACAATACTATGTGCTCAGAATGCACTACAAACATTTGATACTTTATATAATACTAACTGATAATGTCGTATCAATCACTGAGATCTGAATGTTGACATACAATCCTATGGTCGTCTACCACACATTTTTAAATCGTTGATAATATTAGTATTTTCTCATCGGACCAACCCGGTGCCTGCTTTCTCCACGTTGATGTTTGGTCTCCCTTACCTCCGGGCTCACTTGCATTAGCGACAGACTCCATGGTCGGACAGCAGAATACAGATACATTAGATTCATCTACCTTCTCCATCACTCGCCAATCATTACTTCACATCATCTCGAATCATTGTTGATCTGTTTGTTTTAATTTGTGTTTAATTACTATTAGGCCGTTGGGGAAGGTAGTCTTTATGGCTATCGGCTGTCCTGGCTAACAACATCACATTTATGAATAGACAATCTAGCATATTATGTAACTGTATTATTATATCACGATGTTGTTAGTGAAAGAATTACTTACTTACATACTTACTAATGATTGGGAGATCTAAAAAAACATCTTTTTTCTTGCAGATTTCATAAAGGTTCTGATGGACTACCTTCTGTAATATTTTATGATGGTAGCAGTTATATTGGTCTATTGTTTCCCATTTGAGTTTTTCTTTTGCTTTTTAAATTGGTTTTTCGCAATTTTTTAATTTCTAGACAGAGTTTCAGTCTGAAAGGATTTATTAATTAAAATGCTGATGGGAACAGAAATTGATGGTGTCAAATATTTTAGAAATTTTGAGGTTAAACTGTCAGGGCCAGAATTTGCTTGAGGTTTGAGGAACGTTATGATTCTTGAAATTTCAATTGGATATATTTGATCCATATTATGCCTTATTAAATAGTCGCAAAAGTTCTCAGCAATAGTTTGTTTTTTTAATCATAGTATAATTTATTTTAAACGTATATGATATTACAATTTTATTAGTAGTTTTCCCATTCAATTATTTCACTGACTTCCAGGTTCTGTATAAATTAATTTTGGTAAAGTACTAACTCTTCGGCATAATAATTTTATTTTATTTTTATTTAATTAAATTTATTTCTATACATAATATAGTGTTTAAAATAAATACTGTCTTTATTCCCCGATGCCCTTTCTATACATTATATATTTTGTTTTAGAAGACTTCATCAAAACAGAGGTCATCCAAAGTTCCCTTAGTAAATTTGTTTATGGAATGGTTATTCTTTTTCAGGTATATATGTATCTATTGCATGCAATAATAAACAGTTGAAATCGTAATCTGATTGGTCTTTGTTCATGTTTCGCATTATTTTCCAGTCAATTGTGTTTAAGTAATTTTGGATGTAAATTTGTTTGATGTTATTTAATGGTCTTTATGTTACAATTCAATAACAAGTTTAATATGATAATTCAACGTATGGATTTCTACTTGATCTAAAGAAAGTATTTCTACATTGATCTGAAATCGTGATTGTAGATACTTTCATAGTGTAGTATGTTAGTAATCGATTGCTACACATCCGTAGTACCTCTGATTCTCACTAGATGGCGTGCGTTATTTGGGATAAGGTAGGTTACTCGGTGCCACAGAAAGTAAACTAGATCATTTCCATAGATTTCGGTATAAAGAACATATTAATTTCAACGAGACTTAAGTACATAAATTATATCGTGCAGTTTGTAATCTAAATCACGAAGAGAGATATTTGTGTGGCAAATACGAGAGTAAATATAGACAAAACAAAAGCCGTTTTATGCCTTGATATGTATACCTGATATAAAATGAATAAATGTGTATGTATAAATGTATATGGGAGAGGCTGTGCCAAACAAGCGACAGCCTGGGGATACTCCCCGAACTACAAGCAAGCAATAAATGTGTTTACAGGAAATTATAAAATGATACAAATTGCAGCCTTGAAATTATATAATAATAATAATTTAGTGTCTCGAAAATAATTAACTGCACATTATGTCCAAATAACACATTTCGTGCTCAATTAATATCGGTAATATATTCCTGTCTACCGGAGAGTGGACTGACCCGGACAACATGGGCAAAATGTGGCTCTTTGAAGTTTGGTTCGTAGTCTTTCAGGTCAGTATACCTTCAGTGGTTATGAAATAAATATCAAAATTTCAAGTTAATTTGTTATATGAAATTTGTTGTAAAAGACGTGGAGGTTGAGAACAAATTTAAAATTTGCGAAATTTCTAAGATCTTGAAATGTCTAATCCTTGAATCGATGGTTTAATTTCATGATGGTGATGGAAACGTCTGTTGTTTAAATAAAGATTACAAACATACTTTATTTTGTGTTTATTAGAGAACCTTTTCTTTCTGTCAAGGTCGCTACAAATCAATATTTAAGTTAAGACTCAGACCTGTTTCCACCCAGCACACATCTCAACTCCCAAGGGAGCATACAACGCATGCTGCCGTTATGGGCGCAAAGCGTTACTCAAACATATAGCCATCACGTCCTGTCAGGTACTCATTTTTATTGATGAGTGAACCAGTCGCCACATGACAACATTGCAACTCTCGGAGATTCGAACCCGCGACCAATGACAGTCCTCATGTCATATCTTGGTAGTTTAAGCAGGAAATCGGAAATAATCAAAATTGACGGAAACGGGAGGGGGAGGAGGATATTTAGAAACTTCATCGCAGAAGTCAAACCGCTTTTCTTAGTTTAAATGAGGTAACTAAATGTTGATAAATCTGTCATCCAAGTTTCTCATTCTACATTTACGTAAGAAACTCATCCCATTACTTCATAATTATTTATACATGTTTCAATGTCAATCCAATAGTTGATCAGATTTTCTTCTAGATTTTAGCGTTAATAAAATTAGTATTTACCACCAAAAAAACAGCCATTGTTAGAAATATGTCTTTTTGTTTATGTCCGCTTAGTGGAGCCACATCTCGACCTCTCATTCGGTCATTATCTATAGTATATGTATTCGTGGGTAAACTAAATGATAAATAAATCCAGCAATTTAAGTGTATAGATATATTATATACATAGATATTTACATTTTAGACCTACGTCATATAGGTTTATCCGGATCTAGATGTGTATGTATGGGGGGGGGGTGATCCGTAAAAAATATTGAAGGATAATATTTCACTCTTTTTTTCAGTTCAGTTGTTCTCAGGCATCCTATTCCCAGTTCTGGTGTCTTCTGTATTTTACTGATAATAGCGTATCTAGTAATACCTGTTGAAACCAAATTCCACTAATAATTTACGCCTCAACTGCGTGTACACTCGGCAATGTACGCCTTGGAACGAGTAAAACCAGGATCTGTGTACCGGGAACCAGCGAAACCAACACCTGTGTAACTGAGTCCAAGGAGTGTCATTATTGCTAGCTGAACTTTTAAAATATCGTCAATACCAAACGAATAACAGAAATATATCGAAAATTACAGAGCTCAGCAAATGTGACTTGACCTCCAGATGGGACAAAGAAATATCGAGTAATACCTGTGACGCAAAGGTATGGAAAGTTGGTGATAACAGTAACCTTGATACTTATAAATAATCCAAGAAACGTTTCATATTTGTTTAGCCAATTTGTGAGCAAAAACGAAAATATTGGCATAAACAATGTATAAACAACAACGAAAACACTGGCACAATGTGTGAACAAAACCGAAAACACTGGCACAAACAATGTGGGAACAAAACCGAAAACACTGGCACAAACAATGTTTGAACAAAACCGAAAACACTGGCACAAACAATGTGTGAACAAAACCGAAAACACTGGCTCAAACAATGTATGAACAAATCCTAAAACACTGGCACAAACAAGGTGGGAACAAAACCGAAATCACTGGCTCAAACAATGTGTGAACAAATCCTAAAACACTGGCAAAACAATGTGGAACAAAACCGAAAACACTGGCTCAAACAATGTGGGAACAAATCCTAAAACACTGGCACAAACAATGTGGGAACAAAACCGAAATCACTGGCTCAAACAATGTGTGAACAAATCCTAAAACACTGGCACAAACAATGTGTGAACAAATCCTAAAACACTGGCACAAACAATGTGTGAACAAAACCGAAAACACTGGCTCAAACAATGTGTGAACAAAACCGAAAACACTGGCTCAAACAATGTGGGAACAAATCCTAAAACACTGGCAAAAACAATGTGGGAACAAAACCGAAATCACTGGCTCAAACAATGTGGGAACAAATCCTAAAACACTGGCACAAACAATGTGGGAACAAAACCGAAATCACTGGCTCAAACAATGTGTGAACAAATCCTAAAACACTGGCACAAACAATGTGTGAACAAAACCGAAAACACTGGCTCAAACAATGTATGAATAAGAACGAAAACACTGGCATGAACAATGTGTAAGCAAAATAGAAAACGCTGGCATAAACAAAACGTAACATATAACACCAGTTTTATTCCAGCTGCATTGACCTCTTGTACGTTTCAGATTACTGTACAATATCCTGTTTCACACATTCGAAGTATTCAGTGGAACAGGACTTATATACAAATATATACCTGTTAGAATGCTCCGATTTGAGGACTATTCACTTTTGATGGTATCAGAAAACCAGACAGAAATGTACGGAGATAAATCTTTCCGAGCATCAACTACCATGCTGTGGAACGAGTTATCAAATCATATCAAACTTGCAGCAAGTTAAGAAATATTTTGCACGGTTCTTAAAACCCAATTGTATGTGTCTGAAATGCGTTTGTGCTATATAAGTTTAGAATGTGTTTCAGTTATTCTTTAAATGGAAAGCATCTTAGAGTAACTCGAGTTGAATAAGGCGCTATCTATATAATGCTAATATTATTAGTATATTATATATATATTATTGAACTGTATCTTGAGCAGTTTTCTTAGATCTACAGCTCTATATCAAGGGGGTGTTGTATTTCATAGTTTTGGGTTGAACTAAGAATAAGTGTTAAGTTTATTTATTTTCTCCGTATCGGTAATCTTCATTCAGGGATATCGATTGTCAAATAACAACTATCTTACTTTCTGAATATATCCAGAATGCATAACGTACAATTTCCGCGTTATCATTAGGTGAATATAGGGTGGCCACATGGTTCCACGTGATTTCAACACCTTTACCACGTTCATTTTAGCTCCGTTGAGTTCTCGTATAAATACTGAACGACAGCCACCTATAATCTATATCCTGGCCTAGCGGTTAAGCACCAGGCATTTGCAAGTCACAAGGTTCGACCTTACTAGCGGGAGTCATTTAAATGAGGTGTAAAATTATACCCCAAATAATATGTCTGTAAAAACCCAGTAAGAGATTTAAATATGCTATTCATCTGCAAATCAATTTAACAGACCTGTTTTAGGACGGATTTAAAAGCATGAACGTTATATTAAGCAACTAATGGGGGTTTGATCATCGGAGACTGAATTCGGCAATCTTGATTTTATTAAAAGAAAATATTATTGTACCACTGTAGTGGTAGAAGTGAGTTTTATACTGCATGATAGATAGCTGTAGTGATAAGAAGCTGGGGATTACTGAATAAAGGAAAGCCAAAACCAATATAGTCCATTAATGTAATGTGTTACGATAAAAAATATGTTCAAATTTAATGATTTGAAATTGATATAATTAATATTTCGACCTCTCATAATCTCAATCAGGAATTTAAATGAGGTGTAAAATTATACCCCAAATAATATGTCTGTAAAAACCCAGTAAGAGATTGATTTAAATAATAATTGTTATTTATCTGCGAAAGCAACTTTGAACAGACCTGTTTTAGGACGGATTTAAAAGCAGAACGTTATGATGTAATGCGTAACTGAATGGGGTTGTTTTGGAGTCAGTCGGAGACTGAATTCTGGCAATCTGTGTATTTAATATTAAAATGAAAATATTATTTTGTACCAGCTGTAGTGATAGATAGATGTAGTGATAGATAGATGTAGTGATAGATAGCTGTAGTGATAGATAGCTGTAGTGATAAGGTAAAGCCTAATATAAATATTAGTCCCATTAGTAGGTTAATGTGTTACGAATAAATAAATAATTTCAAGATTTAATTTATTTTTTTGTAATTGATATAATTAATATTTCGACCTCTCATAATCTCAATCAGGAAAGAAAATGGTACGCCATAAAATTATTTTCTTCGATGAAAAAGGATAGACAAAGTGTCTTCCTCCCAGGTTATATTTGCAAAACCACAATCAGTGTATTCTTGTGGCATTCTTCACGATGCTTTTTACGGCGTACTACAGGCATATAGCATCATGCATGTATATATATATATATATATATATATATATATATAATGCGAATGTGACTGAAGGATGATGAAACTGTAAGTGAAATATCCAGGTAATGTGTAACAAGTATTAATTACGTGAAGTACTGCAGTGCAAAACATGATACTGCATAACATGTTAACAGTAAATAGCGATGATTAGTTTACTGTAACTTAAACGTATATGAATTTCAAAGCTGATAATTATCCACAAATTCAGCTAAATTTCTTTACTACAAACTTTGATCGTTCTCTGTTTACAGTCTGTCAAATTTGTTGTTCCATTAAATAGGTGTCTACATTGGATAAGTGATCCAGTAAATTAGCTCTATGAGACAGATTGTAGGGTATAAAGCTACCGTTTTTAATTATGTTTATTGGTTTGTGGATCTAACATATTAACATTCAGATTAAATTGTGTTTTCTACACATTTTATAATTATACATCAATCAGATCAGGTGGAGGTCTAAACAGGGTATACAGCCATCCATCATTCACCCTTATTGACACACACACACATGCACACACACACACACACACATATATATATATATATATATATATATATATATATATATATATATATATATATATTACAGATACAGCATTTACATTATTCTTCTACATTATGGTCAGTTTATTATTATTTCATTGAATGTTGATGTTTTAATAATGTTCTTTTCATATTCTAAATTCTGCTTGTTATATAGTGTTATGGCGGATATTTGTACAAAAGTACTCTGTATATGATAGGAGTTTTGCCTATATGCCATATTCTATAATAGGAGTTTTGCCTGTACACTCTATTCTACGATAGGGGTTTGCCTGTATACTATATTCTATATAATAGGATTTTTGCCTGCAAGCTATATTCTGGTGGATGTGAAAATATACACTAATATACAACTAACTATTAATGGCTTAATGATAATAGTCTTGGCTTTGATTTGATTTATTCTTTATATCAAGATTTAAAAAGTTTTATTTCGTATTTTAAATATCAATATTTACTGTACACATTCTTATTCACAAACTATCCACATTTCCACAATATTTCTAATTGATTAAGAGTAGTGGATATTTTTGTTGAGTAATCAGTTTCCTGTTTTTTTTTTCTTTGTTTCATACTTAACTACAATAAATAATTAATGCAAACTCTATTTTCTGTTAATGTTGTTGTTTTTGTTGTTCTAATGATTAATCATAGGTAAATATATATTATTGTAATGAATGTAGGACTAATTATTTAATTGCCACGTTTCACTGTTGTTATACAAATTAGAAATAAATTACGAAACATTTTATTTGGGTTTTGTTGAAAGTATATGTATTCTGTTTTGTGGATTATGACGTGGATTCGATTTGGAGATTGCAACGTGGATTCAATGTAGAAATAATTGCAGAAATTGTTATTTGAATTCAGCGTCAAAATCCTCGCATGTATTCAATATATAAATTCTGGGGTGGTTTCAAGTATTAAATAAAATCTAATTTCCACATTGAAACAACATTAAGAGACTTATGTATACTTAGGGTAAATTTCATGTTATTTTGCCTGATAGACACATATACACACACGCACACGCACACACACACATACACACACACACATGTATATGCTCCAGACAACAATATGATCCGTATTTAATAATTTAAAGTTTTATGGTTTTCAGCTAAGAATCCGCTGTAATTGTATTTTTGAATAGTACATTTGGAAAAACGAAGGAAGTAGTTAACCAAATTCCGTTTTTAAAGGAATTCAGTTTTACGTAGAAGACACGTACAGCACTAAATATTACTTAACTTATTTTCTGTTATTATTTTGATTATAATAATTAAAACATAAAGTCGAACTGTCCTTCCAAATATATCAACTCAGATAAATATATGGTCCATTGTTTTAATAACTTCTTCTCTCAAAAGATATTAAATATACATAGTGGGTTCCATTCCAGCACCTTATCACAGGGTAAGCCATTTGTTGATGAGTCCTGCATTTCCATGATGGATACATTGGAGCCTTTTACAGAGACTGATATCAGACAGTGCTGAAAAGGTCATCTAATGTTTTCTGTGCTGTTTACCTTATGCCTATATGGCTTGTGAAAGATTGTCTGGATGTTCTGATAAGCCCAATTACAAATATAGTTAATAAATCATTATCTCTGGGTGTTCCATGAAAGATGCCCTTGTAAAACCATTAATAAAAACCACACTATGGATTGTAATATTCTAAACAATTACAGACCTGTATCAAATCTTACATTTTTATCTAAAGTTATAGAAAGGGCAGTTACTTTCCATCTAAACAAAACTTTAATCGATAATAACCTTAACGAATTACTACAGTCTAGCTATAAAAGTGGGGACAGCACTGAAACAGCCTTGGTTCGGGTGAAAAATTATATTATGATGTCAATTGATCAAGGTAAGCCAGTAATACTTGTTCTTCTGGACCATTTGATACAGTTGGCCATAGTGTACTTTTCTCTAGGTTAAAATACCTGTTTGGTCTGTCAGGTAATTAAATGCAGCGCCGGAAAAATCGGTAGCCTAGACGCCCGGGGCGTGTAGATTTTGACTTCAGGCTAGTGAGTAGTCTGAAACACTAGCCCGATCGGACTACTGCCATTTTGAGACAAGATATACGTTAGTCTCAAATTTGTTTTCCATATAATTATTTTTTTCGCTTTTTTTAGCTCTTCGCTGTGAAAAAAGTATCATAGCTTAAAACACCCGTGCCGATACCTCACTAACCCTCGCTAAAAAGCACCGTTCCGGATTGTAGCTGGATTTTGGATCGATTTTCAGTAGAAAATGGGTTATACTAAAATGCCAAATATTTATCATCCGATAGTATCCTGATCTGAAATAATGCCACAATCTAATGCTATAACCATTTCAGATGTTATATTTATCAATATTTACTGAATATAAGATCTATGTTTGAAGGATGGGGCAGAGTTTGGTGAGCTCGTGATCTTGGCTGGTAAACGTCCATTTTGCATTATGATGGCCACGTGACTCTTGTCTTTATTTACAGTAAATAAAAGCACATGGTCTTGTTTATATGGTGGATTTCTATGTGCCTTTCTTGTTTATTTGTTAGATCACTGTGGGGTTTTTATTTTCATTTATGTTAATATTATGACATAAATATGGATTTCATATATCATATTAACTGTTTTCATACTTTGCTGAAGGAATAATAGGCAGTTTTTGGTAACTTAATTGAGTTTCTTCCTTAATCCTCTATGTATGAATTGTTGCTGTTAACAGCCACAAGAAGAAAATATTCCTGGCCAGATTGTGGACATCACCAATAATTTATTGCTGGATGAATGATGAACTGTTGGTTATTATATACTTGTATTGTGTTAGACTGTGGATCAATAAAACCAAAAACACATGATTATTGTCTTTATTGCTTTTGCGGTCTAATTGGTAGAGCATTGGACCACAGATCACAATCACCCGAATTTGATTCTTGGCGTGGGCATAGCTGAAGGCAGTTTCATCTTTGATGTTGCTTCATTAACTTTGGAGGTCGCTTGGCCAATTTACCCTAACATGTGCACAAAACTGGCCTTAAAACATCAATCATACACAAATATACAATCTGGTGTTCTCCGTCGATTCCGGAACAGTTTCATTCTAACTAGTAAAAACAAATTAGTTTTAATACCTAGCAAAAAAATTGAGCTAGTAAGAAATTTGTTAGGCTAGTGGATTTAAATCTTACTATCCCATGGGCTAGTGAGATGTAGAAATATTCGTCTGTTGAAAATTTAAAATCCGTTCTAAAACACATTTGTTCAAGATTGTTTTCACAGGTAACTAATAATTATCTCTTAAATCTATTATAGGTTTTTTAGACATATTATTTGGGGTATTATTATATTACATATTATATGTACAGCGCCTTTGCATGGCTCCTACTAGTAAGGGCGTTTTATTAAATATACATTATTATTATTATTATTATTATTATTAATGGGGCAATTAAGTTGATTTGTGTAGATAATAAACTATATTTGGCAATTTGGCTTCTAGCCAAAACAGTTCATGTAATTAGTAGCTATTTAAGTTGTATAAGTACATAAGTAATTTTTTCCTTAGTATTAAAAAAAACCTGTTTATTAATTGATTTTTTTCTAGTCTCCGTGTATCAACGTCTTGTTTTTTTTAAATGTAAGATATGTTGCCTTCACGGACATCGAACAAACGATTTTATAGTTAATTACGTCAACACCTATTGATATTTGGTATTTTTTTACAATATATATCTGTGGGTAATATTTGTTTTATACTCCCAGAATAATATCACTATCTTATTATTGGCTGTGAGATGGGGGTGATGACATTCATCGATATCACCCAAGCAACTTCCCGCTGTTGGTCCGTCGCTAGTCCGCTGATGACTACTCGCCAGTGTTAATCGGTATATCATACGGATATCAAACCGACCACCACTATATAAGTAGACTGACGCAACCATGCCAACTTTTGTCCAAACCGAGAAAATGTACTTATGATAATTCCATAATTACAAAGGTATTTCAAATTATACAGGTTGATTTTAGGGCTAATAATGGAGCTGATTCATCCAACATGTTTTAAAGATCAGTTCCATAAAAAAAGATATAACACGTCGGGAATCCGGGCAAAAATTACGATATATATACAGAGAGCGAGAGAGAGATCAGAGAGGGGGGGGATTTACATATCTAAGTTTTGTTTATATAAAATTAAATAAAACACATCCATGGGGAATTTAGAAAGACCTGGACAACTTTGTCGGGACGAAATTACATTGGGTGAATTCATCGATAAACTCTTTTGGCAATACTGTGTAGTGTTTAGTGAAAACCTTTGTTTACAAATGGCGTCTTGCATAGTTATGATATATGGCGGCAAATGAATTGTTCAGCGATTACATTTTGTTTATAATATTAAACCATAGTATGATATAAACTATATGAAATGATGGCAACGGAAGATAATTTGTACGAAAAGCTAACATTTAGCATAATACAATCCCTCGGTAAGCAATTTACAATAGACAAAGGTAAAACTAGTCTAGATCTAAAACTGTAATTGTAAAAGCGGCTAAAAAGGCAGACTAGAACTAGTAGATCTAGAAGAAATACTAAATAGATTATAGATCTAGAATGTTAGACAGCTCGGTCAAACTGACAACTCGGCCCAGACAGCTCGGCCCCCTTATGAGACAGCTCGGCCCCCTTATGAGACAGCTCGGCCCCCTTATGAGACGGCTCGGCCCCGCTGACGAGACAGCTCGGCCCAACGAATGAATGATAAATGATACAACAACGCTGTGGTGTAGTAATGTAAATGTGCAACATCGAATCAGTTGGATAGAGCAAGCAAGGATCCATCGTAGGCCAATCATGAATCAAAGGCACGATTGAAAGAGCAAATATCAATTGATTGATAGTTAATTGTTAATCACTTAATGACATTTGTCAAAAGCATAGTGGATATAATAATACAGAGATGGAATCGTAATTTTTGGACAAATAGATGTCAATGTTACCACCTCTTGGCTTGGATTCATTACCACCATATAAGTATATTTCACACAGCTACATGTACTTATTCCATATCAGTCTTACACTGCAAGCAAACGACCACCAAGCTGTTAATATATATATATATATATATATATATATATGAGAGAGAGAGAAGAGAGCACACACATACACACATTTATTAATAAATTAATTTATACATCTTTTTTTCCGGGGCCAAGGTGTCCAAGACAACTCAGCCCCGGCCCGAGTTGACACTCGGGCTGGGGCTGTCCAAACATTGTAGACTACGATATGCATTTCATATTATTCTCATCATCCACCAAAAAGCTGGTCCAGTACTATCTAGACAACCCAGAATTAGCAACAAAATTGCTGGTTGTATTAAATCAGAAACATTATCAGTCACAATCCGTCATTGGATGAGTGACACTGCAAAACATAATCTGCCATTTGCTTTATTTGGTCTAGACCTAGAATCAGATGTATTCCTTGGGGCCAATCTTTCGCCATTTCTTATCAACTTGCAATATGACAGATTTAGTTAGTTGTTAGAAGCCAATTACCCAATTCGGTTATAGATATGTTTAATACAGTGAATTGCATTAGTTAACTTAATTAAATTTAATCAAATGTAATAAGTTAATTACATTGGTTAATGCTAATATTATTTTAAAAAATTAAATGTTTTCACATGCTGTTAATTATTGGTTTAAACAATATTTATTTAAAAACCCGCCTAATCTGTTTAGAGTTTAACGCTTGTTTTTTTCTAATAATTTCAGAGAAACGTCATGGTGTGTGTAACATAAATATGTCTACCAAACCACCAACAGACAGGCCAAGTATTGTATCATGGGAGCAGGTATGATATTTTGTTGTTAACTAATATTGGTATCAATCTTTAATTTGAAATCTTTATGTGAGCTTATTGTCAAAACTCCAAAACACATTTAAATCATTCTAGTACACCTGATTTGTAATAATATATAATTTAATAAATTTAAGCATTTCTGCTTGATACTTTTTAAATATTGTTTTGTTTTAAACTTTTCACTGATGTTATATTTCAACATGGACAAACGCTGCAGCGTTCTCACCTAAAAAGGTTTCACCCTGCGTTTATCAGACACACATATTTTATGTTAGCAATAAAGGCATATAGCCTGCCTAGGTCCACCATAGAACCTTTTATAATTGATATTTATCTCTCGATTCTGATGATTTTGGTTCCTTTCACAATACTGAATGCCACATAGCAGAAGTATTTTGTATTTATTTGGACTTCCGGTTTTAAATATTACACCTTTTGTTGGTTGTATGTCATTTATCAGTTATTTAGCTGACAAGCAATGTCTTTTTTTCTTCCTTGACGCAGATTCATATCAAACTATTGCTGAATATCATTGAAAATAAATTGGCCAAAATTGTAAAACATGTTTACTACAGCATTATCTTGCCTCAACTTATGAGAAACAATAAGTCATTTCTGATTAGCTATTAGTTTTGTCATTGCAAGACCTACTAGATCATAAACAAGTACGCCATGGTATTGACTAGTAACCAAGGGCAGTTCGGACTGTTAAAAAATATGTATTATCTTGCATTTTACTTAAAGATTCTGGTAAGAATACTGAAATATCTAAACTTAAATTGTACTCACATGCTGCAGAAATTCTCCTGCATTATGCCAGAAGATCTGAGAAATTTCTACTTAACTTCAAATGGATTCCTGCTGACATGGTGTTCGAAATTACATGGTTTGTATCAAGCTTTTTATTTAATAAATATATTATATTTTCCATTAACATTTTGCCAATTGTTAATGTGGTTGTAACATGATTTTATGTAGAGCATTGATCATAATTACTATTGAGGTATTGGTTGAAAATAAATGGAGGACAATATTTGATTGACATATGTATCTGTGTACTGTTGCAGAGAATCGTATACCTGTAGGCCACATAGAAATTAACCCCTTGGAGCGATTGATTCGTATTGGTTCATTAGGAGCTACAGATGCTGGCACTAATCTGCCAGGGCTTGTTGACGTAGAACTAGTAGATCACGAAGATGAAGATAAACAGGGAACGGGTATGATGTTTGCTGTGTTATCTTCACATTATTAGTACAATTGTTAAATAGTGACACGGATACAGCTGCATCATCTCGAAGTCGGTGAATTCCTCCATGATTTGTGGATATTAAGTGTAATATCTTTACATTACTGAAATTCGTGGTTTGTCGGTACATCATGAGTTCATTGCTGGTTTTGATGTCCATAAATGTAAATTTTCTTCCGCAGAAATTTCTCTTCCAAGATTTGATCACAGAAGTCGTATCTTTGAATTAGATCCATGTGAGGGATATGGAAAGGTGTGTTTTGTGTATAGAAACACGAAGCCAGGTAAGATACAAGACGGTTCTGTTTTGTCTTGCTACTATCGCCTGTTTTTTCCATGTTGTATTTAAGCAGCAGTAGCCAGTCTTTCATTTGATTCAAGTCCTAGATGCAGACCCACAGGGTATCAGCTATAATGTGCTAATGCATACGTTTCCCAAATATTTGATTCCTATCATAAAATGTTCACCTAGTTCCTATTGGTTTATTAACCTTAGCAATGCATGCTAAATTTTCCACTCTGTAGCTGGTCACTATTGAATTTTATATGACTGCTTGTAAACATGACGTAATCATGAGTTATAGTAGAAAGTTTCCCCGGAAAACATAATTAAAAGGGGGGCTTTGTCTACTTCAGCCTTACCATTGTATGGTACAGATATATGTGTACAAGATGCACTTATTATAACAAAAGCATAGCCGACTGGTAATATTACAATATGCAGCTCAGACAAAGGGGGGGAGTAGGTATAATCCTCTAAGTAGGTGTGATAATTTCCCATGGATCAGCAGTTTCCCACATTTTAATAGTCCCAAGAACAATCCTGGGGTCCATGTGAATCCATTGAGAAATATATAAGGGGGTTGGTCTTAGAAAATCTCACCACAAATGTTTTATTTTGGCACATTCTCTAGTTTGACAGCTCAGATATTTGAACAAAACACCAATCCAGGTATCTTTCAAACACATCCTCTCATTGGTTGTTGGCCCACATACACCTGGCTGATTTTGCCTTGGTTTGCTTGTACCTCCTTTTATCGCCTGTGTTCTCATCCCTCTCATAATTTATATGAGAGTTTAAAACCATTCCTGTTTGATAAAATTGTCTTTTGAAAATTATCACAAACCTGCCACCTCCGGTGCAAAAGAGTTCATGCAGATGTTATCGCATGATCATATCTGATTAAGAAAAAGCAGTTTGAAAAATGCAGAGCTCTTCAGATATTTATCTGTTTCTTGACTCTCATGCTGCAATAATGAGTTATTTGTTGTTCATTAGTCAGTTTAATATTCATTCAGATTATTAATAAGTAAATTACACCAAACAACTGTCTGTTATTCACAACTAGGCTAGCATTGGAAAAGTTTTACAAGGATACAAAAATATATTTGGGGAGCCATTTTGGAGTTTATTATTTCCTGTGAATGTGATAGTTTTGTTAGAGAGCATCTTCCACTTCCATACTATCTGATTGAGAAAATCCAAAATATGACTACGTCTTTATTGCTGCGTTTTTGTACATCATGTGAGCCTTCAGGTGATTTGAGAACAATAAACAGTTGTATCTGGCAATTTGAATGATTAGTGAAATCGCATATTTCCTAATTAACAATGATGTATCTTTTTTTTAAATGTGTGCCATCTAAAACCATTTCATAAAGGAAATATCAATTGACTTACGAAAATGTTTTTATTATTGATCTGGTGGTCTTTCACCTGGTGTTATATTCACCATATCATCTTGATTAGTTGGTGGATCCCTATTCTAGTACATTGAGAAAGCTTATAGATGATCACGTACATCTGAAGATAAAGCAATTGCCAAAAACACATCTGCTTACTTGGTATAACAAGGTCAAGTAGGCTGCAAAAAGAAGCAGAAGAGATTGCGAATGAATGACTGAAGATTAGAACTAATTTAGGAAGCTCAAAAATTACGCATTTGTCATTGTTCATCTTCTGTTAGAAGGAGCAATTTAACAATTGCCAAGCAACGAGCCTAAATATATGTGATAAATTTGTTAACTTTAGTCATACTCCCCTACATTAATTGTAACAACAGAATCGTCCAATTCTAGTAATCTGAGACTTTCATAATTTATTAACCAGATCTTAAGATATTTATTTTTGATGATATCAGGTAGCAATAAAAACTTGTATGAAGAAGCAGCTAGTGAAAAAAAAATTACATTTTACAGCCATCTTCAAGAGTTGAATACTATCATTACACGATTACAAAATGTCATCGGCCAGTTGACGCGTCCTGTTTAATTCTTGGCTGATACTCTACATCCCAGTCCCAATGATGATAATAAATAATTGTACAGCATTCATAAAACAATTATCCAGTTTAAAAACAACCTTAAAGTGATTATCACCGAACAAAATTTAAATGGGAAACCGTAAGGAATTTAGGATAATTATGGCAACACTGATAGATGGAATAGGCTACAGGAACTAGGTATAAAGTGACTTTGATCAAATCTAGTCCAGGTAAATGACTAATATTTCTGCTATTCTGGCTTGTGCTAAGTATGAAAAAGGGTGTGTTGGAAATTAGGCATGTCCATATGGGTGTGTGGACCCTTTTCAGTATTATGTTCCATGTTTAGAAGATTCTGTCTCTGTCATTTAGGAAGTCTTAATTGTTTTCATAAGATGATGGTTATAATTATTTATGTTGATAAATATGTCACTGATGTTCCACTCTGTATTGATCCGCTACAGACAAATCTGGTAAGATTCTTTTAGCTGAACATTCAGCACTACTGCAATAGGCTTCTTTTTTTCTAAATCATGAGGCCTACGGTCTAAAACACACTGAACTGTTTTATGTATATCTTGGTGTGATTTATCTGTGGTATTTGGTGTCTGTTGGTTTATTTTGGTATTTGTCGGCAGTTTCCTTTTCTGTTTCTTTATGATTTTTCTTCAATGACGTTCGTGGTCAGAAATATTTTCCCATGATGTACATATGCTTTTCTCGGGTTGATTTAATTAATGCGTGCTGGTCTCTGAAGTACTTTGTTCTATGCAATGAATCATCCATAGTTATCGATCTGTTTTCCACCGACATACAGGAATGATAACGACATGTATGAACATTTGAGAAATATTTATTTTGCTTCTGTATTCCAATAATTAATCTGTTTGTGGCGATGTGTGGGAAATCGTATAGAAATGTCAATAACTTATGGATGACACCTTATTAACATTACGTGCATTTACTGTATATACCTATTATATAATTCATTGTACGTACCATCTTCATTTTGTTTATGTCGATTCAATAGCATTAGTCGCTAGTGTTGTCTGTTTTTACTGTGTCGACTATAAATAACCTTATCTATTTAATTTGCTCACATTAATCTAAATAAACACATTTGCCTTTTTTACTGTTGCACCTTTATAGAGCCAATTTGATTTGCACGCATAAATTATATCTATCCAAGTCTTAGTGAAGAAATGTATTCCATCATTACGCAATGAATCAATATTAAAGATGAATACAAAGTCTAATGTGGTTTGTCTGTATTAAAAAGCTATAATTACAAGAGCATAGGCTTATCTGCATTCAACTCACCAAAATAGATGGGTCTTTTCTCACTTATGTTTTCAAATGCTGGTGACCTTTGCCAAACATGATATCATACTTGGGCAAGCCCTTTCGTATTATTTTTTCCCTTTATGATTTTAGAGGTCTTCCATGCGTATTCTGCTCTTCCCTAATCCTTTATTACAATGTAAGTTAGTTGTGTTTTAGCACTCTTCATTAACAACATGTACAGTTTTCTTGTAGTCTATGATGAAATGGTGTCGACTTTACAGCTACACTCTTGGGATTTGCCCACACAATTACAGACCTGAGAATGTTTCACGGATTTTTTTATGTTTTCCAATGAAAACGATGATCCTCGTAATTCGTGTAGATCTGTTGAGAAACTATAGTTAGTATTATGTGGGGACACCCTACCCCCATCATCTTTCTGACATAATCTTCATGATTGTTTTCAGAGCTTTTGGGCGTTATACATTCTCGGGCCTGTAATTACCAAATGTGATATTTTATGTGAGAAATGTACCTGATAATCCTAATTTACATATAAACAAAAGGTACATTCTTGTAAATGGATATTTTTTTTAATAATAAATTTAAGCAAAAAATAGATTCGGCTTAATTTTGATGATGTCCCCTTGATAAGTTTCCATATCCATCTAACTCGGTCACCTTGAACACTTGTACCAACATCAATATAATACAGAATTATGCATACAGTTTTGGTTCATTCAGATTCAGACGTGATAAATATTTGTGGGTATAATAATGTTAATCAGTGTTCTTCTGCTTTTAAATATATTACTTTACTTTCATTTTTTTATATCAACTAAGTGTATTGTATAATATTGGTAGGAATTTCTTGTTATTAACAGGAATTTTGTCTGTTGCTTAACATTAATTAATTCTGAATTGGCGTAATCATTTTGGGCTACTTCCTTAGAAATACCCATCTTCAGTTTGTTCACACAATGGAATCTATTACTGTCTAATGTCTTGTTATTCTGCTGTTTTGTACTGAGTATTAGATGTCCGCTGTGTACGCCTGTAATTGTAATGGGATATAAATTTTTTTCTTTTCTTATGTAGCATGTGATCATATAATAAATAAATATACCGAAGTACATCAGGAACTGGAGAGTGTTTAAATATTTAATTATTGCGATTGCGGAATATTTATGTTAAGTGTATTGCAACTTTGCGACATTTAAGTATCTCAATCGGTTTGTGAACAACCATGAACCACATGAACATTTTTCAGAATCCACTTACAAAAACATGTACGGTATCCTTTTTGTCTTCTGATATTCCTTATTCCACAAGGTTTCTCATTACCTTCTCGGTTTTTAATTAATTTTACTGTGAAGTAATCCAGAACGGTTTACCGACCGAAATATCGTTAAATGGTAGTCATCTTTGTCGTGCTCTTACTTCCAAGACCACCGTAATTGTTCTGTTTTATATTCCAGGTATAGCAGCTCAAAAGGCTGAAATTTGGTTTTTAGACCGAGCTCTGAGGTGGCATTTCTTGGCCGATAATTTTGCCAATTATTACCGCCTCATGCTCGTTCACCTCGGCTTGCCTCAATGGCAGTATATCTTCACTGATATCGGCATCAGCCCACAAGCCAAGGTCAGTTCATTTTTCCTCTTAGTACTAATAACCATGTTTCTGGAAGTTGATATATATTATTATGGTCTAACAGCCGATATACATACTAGTATTTTATCAATGTTTAGGTCTTGAGTCTGAAAATATGCATATTTTGAAAATAGATTTTAGTGTGGAATGAAACATGGCTAGAGGTTGAGTCTGGTATCACATTTTAGAGAAAACTCTATAACATGGCATCATTTGGTTTCACCTACCACTTATCCCACATGCTGTTATGATACCAAAATAAAGTCAGAAATAATGTTTTCAAATTTCTGTGGTTATTTTCTGAGAACAGGTTATATATGTGTGTGCTTGCCATTCATTTTATTATTACTCTAGAGCACAAAGATTTAAATTGAATAGTTTGAACATTGCTAGCTATCGTGGTTCTGAAGATGTTTACTTGCACAGTTGGTAGAAAAAACAATTAAACTGGATAAAATCCAGGTTTTGACTGAACCTTAATTAAACCTGAACCTTATTGAACAATTAATTAAAAGGTTACCCCCAAGCACTTCAAAGCTGTGTGCCTAACTTTGAAAATATTTTTAGTGAAACCTAAAGATTGTGCTTGGCCTCATCATACATCTCTGCAACTTCTTTTCTAGTTGATATATATAATAATTTTAACACAATCTGAAGTGGTCAGGTTGGAAACACTGGTCCATTTTATATGGAATGACCCATATATATATATATATATATATATATATGTGTGTGTGTGTGTGTATGTGTGTGTGTAATATAAATTATCTGGTTTTGAAAGACTAAGCTACTAAGTAGCCTGTTAAACTTCTTTTTGAACTCAAATCTGAACAACTCACTTATTCTAGGGCATTTATAAATAAACAATCAAAACAGAAATTGACCCAAAATTAGATTCCTTCAGCAGTTGAAAGCAGATGCTCTTTTGGGATCAGTTACCATTGACTTGTAGCTTCTTTTCTTCAGATGGACATTTAAGTGTGTTTATAATGCTATACAAAACCAATGAAGTTCACACATTATGAAATAAACTTTATGTTTAGTAATTAGATTTTTACGATTATTACATTTAATTTTATTGACTAAATACCAAACATTTAATGTCATTTAAAATAAATTGTTACTTGCTATTATTTTTACATATATTTATAATAAAATTAAATTGCAATTATAGTTCAATACAATTTAGTCTAACAAGTCATACTAATCGGTGACAATTCTGCCAAGTCTATGATTGGGATGATCTTGGTAGATCAACATATCACAATAGAATGTGGCAAGCGAAGCCACACTGCTTCAGTATGGTAAATTGGAAGAAGTCACATCTTTTCTATGCATTTAGGGGATTACTGAGTCAATGTCTAAGTATTTCCTGTTTAGCAGCGGTGTATAAGGTGAGCATTCACATAGATTCACTATTGATTGTTATCTCATGCTGAATACATACCGGAACCAAAACGTGACTCTGCAACTTTGAGAGTACAGTGTTGTGTATTTTATCAGGATATTTTGATACTTGTCAACTTCACATTGTCTGGCAGAAAACAGGATAGTGTATCGCTGTATGGTTATACTTTGATAGTACTAATGTAGTGAAAGCAAACTATCGGCAGCTTGCAAGAAATGTGGCAAAGAAATACAGGGACTTGTCGCCAGAATAAAAAATATCGATTTAAATGGTAATAAATCTGATTTAAATAAAAATGTAAGAAGTTTTATTTCCAACCCTTCACTCAATTAGTTTTATTAGCCGTGGGTGAGGATTTAAGTCCCATCAAAGCTGTGTGAGTAATGGCGTGTTTTATTGGCGTCTTCAAATTTTACACTTTCAAGTCTGATGTGATTTTATTGTCCTTTTAATGTGTGTAAGTGTAATTGTATTGTTATATAAATATATTAGATTATATATTATATATATATCAGTGATTGCAAATTACTGAAATCAATTAATTTGTTTAGTATGATACATTATAAAAAATATAATAAAAATGAAATCTAAAACGTTGAGGCTACACTAAACTAAAATGATATGTCCCAATATCAACAACAGAAAAATCACTTTTGGTGTGTTTGTTTCGTTTATTCCCAGGTTGCGCTTATTCGGACAGTCATGTTGGTGGTTGAGAATTAATACAGAGCATACGGAAAGATGATATAATATATTGATCATGCGGTGTGTGTGTATATATATATATATATATATATATATATATATATATACACACCCACTCTGTTAGCAAATTACTGAAATCAATTAATTTGTTTAGTATGATGCGATTATAAAAATTATATAATAAAAATGAAATCTAAAACGTTGAGGCTACAGCCCAGAAGCTAAAACTGATACTCGTCTACCAATATCAACAAAACAAGGAATTAAACTCACCTTTTCGAGTGTGTTTGTTTCGTTTTTCCTCGGCCCAGGCTGTCGCTTATTCGGCACAGCCTCTATGTTGGAGTGGTTGAGAAACTCCTTCCCCCCCCCCAACCACTCACAGGGGAGCAGTACGGAAAGATGGAGCCGAAATACCCTGAGGGTGGTCACTGCCAGAGTGTTTTACGTCCTCAGGGGTTTTAACGTCCCCCTTTATTTTAAATAATTCAGTGGAGACGGCAGCGCCATTTAACGTGGTCAGCCACCCACGATGTAGTGAGCCGAGAAATTAATCTCTGGAAAAGTTTCGACCTCTTGCGGGATTCGAACCTGTGACCCTTGGCACCAAGTGCCGGGTGCTTACCCGCTAGGCCACCGAAGCTCACTTTCGAGTGTGATTGCGCATCCCACTGAACATAGCTTTCCAGCATTATCGTTATCTGTTTCATGCTTGACTCCGCTTCGTTACCTTCGTCGGTCGCTCCGGACCATTTAGCCTACCATGAGCACAAAAGTGTCCGTAAAACACCAATCATCATCAACCAGCGTTATCGTGAAATAAACGTAGCGGGAGGGCAAACGAAAACAGTAATGGCTGTTTTCGTTTTCCATCGATCTCGCTATCGAGATAAACGTGCCATGATGATGCTAACCAATCATTAACGAGCTTATAAAACCAGGGAATTCCAAAGGATGCTGTCACAGTTATGAAAGCATAAATTTGATTAGCTTGTTGCTCTAGGGCTGTCTTGTCCTTTGAAAATGGAGTCCAAGGTTTGAATATAAATTTTGTTCCATCTACTTGTAATATTGGTTACTTTAGAAGATTTTATTATTAATTATTCCAATAATAATAATAATAATAATGTATATTTAATAAAACGCCCTTACTACAGGGTTCCTACACGTCCTTGTCTGTGGAAACCATGTACTAGCAGGAGGCATTCAAAGGTGCTGTATAAATATTATATAAAAGATTTAAGCGATATTTATTATCACCATATGACTTGAGCCGAGACACAGGCACCTGCAATTATATCTTACTGGATGATCTGAGTTGTCAGGATGATTTTCTAATGGAGTCCGGGTAGTGTGTTGGACCACAGATCACTACCATCCGTGTTCGAACCTGGCGTTGTTATATCCGAAGGTTGTTTCATCCTTGACTTCGCTTCATTACCTTTGGAGGTCGCTCGAGCCATTTAGCCTATCATGTGAACAAAAGTGGCCGTAAAACATCAATCATCATAATGGACACCAGTTCACACAGGTATTCAGGTGCCATGTCATTGATATATTTATAAGTTATTTATAAAATCTAACAGATAGCCAATATAGGTTTTGAATAATTGGCATGATACGATCATAATTTCGAGTATTTGTCACTATGCGAGCTGCACTATTTTGAATTCCCTGAAAGCGATTGATGTAATAATCAGATACGTATGCTGTATAACAGGGAGTTACAATAGTCTATACGAAATGTAATAAAGACTACAGTTAGAAGTGTTTGTTGTGTCAATAATGCTTTTAAACAGTGAATGTTCTTGAGAAAGTATTAGGCAGCCAGGCATACTGATGTGACATGTTCATACATGTTAATACATTTGTCAAAAATAACCTCTATATCTATTTCTGCATACCAATTATCCACGTGCTATTGTTTAGAATTCCTTTTATAGAAGGAAGAACGCGATTGGCCGAATAATAACGAGGAAACCTTTTAGCCTCGTGATTAGTTCAAGATTGTTTCGGATGTACATGAAGGTCATGGGTTGCGATGCTGGTTGAATTAATGAAAAATGTGACAAAAAGTAATATATTGATCCGCGCAAAATTGTGTTTCTGTTGAAACTCTTAATAATAATAATAATATCGAATAATTACAACTAGTGTTATCGTTAGTAAAACGTGGGCTCCTATATAATTGCGATTTTGTAAATAATTGAGTTTCAGCAACTTTGTGGTTTTAACTTATCCCGCCCCGCACCAAGCTGTTGTATATCAATATGGCATAACGTACATACAATAACGAAATAAACTGGAACTAGAGACCCTTCTATATACTAATGGCTATATAAGTTGAAGGTCCCATAATGGACAAATTGTATTGTATTGAAGGCATAGAAAAATGGCATCAGGGTTTTTTTTCTTGTACCAATAAAAAGCTTCTTGATTAGAATGATTATAATGATAATAGTGTTTTCATCAATATTGTCAATTTGATAGTTAATAAATATATTTCATTATAAACCATGGCTAGAATAGTTTTTAATCGACATCAGTTGTAACACACACAAACTGTTCACATCAACGACGCATGTATAAAATAATTTCAAGATACCTTTTGTTACAAATGGATCTTTCTCTGTGTAAGTATATATATATATATATATATATATATATATATATATATATACTGCGATATCATTACTCTGTCAATGCATCAAGATTTTTAGCTTATTGCATTTCGGATAGGCAAATATTCCCGCAAGATTATTGGGAGGGCATTCCTATTATTTCAATTACTAGTTGTAACAATCCATGAGAAAGGAGTTGTATTCCAAAACGAAACCTTCAACACAAAAAGGGGTGATATTATTCAGGCCCTGTCACGTCTGCAGCATAAAAAGCCTTTGAATTCCATTTCATCAACATCAGAAATTTCATCGAAAAAGCTAATTGGCCTAAAATAGATTATTTGTTCAAGGCAAATGCTAGAGCACTACATGAAATGTACTTTTTGTTGAATAAAGTTTTGAAATATAAATGTCTTACTAACATTGTGTGTCTATTAGTTATAATTCACATAAATGGTAGCAACTTTACTTGCTGTGTTTGAACCAAAATATTGGGAGCAAAATGTTTCCATTATTTCAGTCCGAGATTCCCCAAATTGCTTCCCATTTAAACAAAATCCTGGATAGGACCCCCCCCCGCAATTTGCCCACCCTCGCCGCCTCAAGCATCGGTCCTATGTCCACGGGAATGTGACGTCCAGTCATATTACATATTTTCTGTGTTTGGTAATATTTTCAACCCTCATCCACTGTTACTAGTACCACTTGGTATCCGTATTGATCTTATTAGAATAATATTACATAGTCCTGTATCCTAACGCGATATGATTATACTGATTAATACGCTCATTAAACACTAAACCCAGTTTGTTTAGTGACCTTCTAGAAGTGATAAAAGATTCACCGGCGTTATAAATGAAGTGGACAAAACTCGTTTTGTCACCATTCGTCTTCGTGTTCCAAATTCTTCAAGAATGTGAATATTTAATTCATTACCAGAACACCACGGTATCTACGGCTGCGTTTCATAAGCATGTCATTTGTGTTTAACGTAATAACACTGGATATGTGTTACAGTTAATCTGTATAATCAAGGAATATGTGTATTACTTCAAAAAGACTATTAAAGTAATACACATATTACTTGAAACTTACACATATTATCTGCTTCATTTTACAGATTAAATGACACACACACACACATATATATATATATATATATATATATATCAAACCCCCGCCGAGCTATATCAGAAGGGTGTTTCATCTTTCACTTCGTCTCATTACCTTTGAATGGTCGGTCGTCCCATTTAGCCTGTCTTGTGCCTAAAAGGTGGCCGTAAAACAGCAATATTTGCATACATACATACATACAACACACACACACACACATACATATATATATATATATATATATAGTTCACTAGATTACACCATGTCATCCTTTTCCAGCAGCAGTGGTATAATCTTTATTGTCCATTACGTCTTGGTCTCGACATTGACGTATTTGCTAAAAGTTGTGACGTTAAAAAGTCGACGATCACCCAGATTGATGTAACTAAAGTGTTCAAAGGAAAATCTGACAAAAAGTAAGGCAATCTCCATAAATCGTTTGTGCGCTATGTATAATTGTGTGTGTGTGTGTGTGCGTGTGTGTGTGTGTGTGCGTGCAGACATTTGACTACTCTGACCGTTGTTGAATTATGTGCGATTAATGCCTTTTGTTTTACCAAAACAGGAAACTCGGTACTGTGCAAAATGTAAAAAGGAAACAAATCCCATCCGCAAAGTAAGTACATCTAGGACCAACTACGATACCAATTAATCTACTTCCGTGTTGTTGTATAGCAATAATTAAGTAGTTTATACATATGAATGGATGGCACCAATTGGACAGTACAGAGACACTAATGCCAATTCAAATGTAAATGTTGTTGTATAGCAATAATTACGTAGTTTATATGTTTGAATTTCGTTGCGGAGGTGGGGGGACGAGTATTTGTACTAAATTACTTTATACGTTTATTTCGGAAGAAAACATCCCCAATTCTTCCCTTATTGCTCATGAAAGGGAAATATGAAAGGATGGCACCAATTGGACAGTACAGAGACACTAATGCCAATTAAAATGTAAATGATGTTGTTTTACGAGTACTTCTGTACACACGATGGGCTAAATGAATCGCGGCGAAGTGAACGATGAAACACCCTTCAGGCATAGCCCAGTCGGAGTTTGAACTCGGGCACTAGTGGTATGTGGCCCGCCACGCTACTAATTAGCCGACGTAGATCGTCCATCGGTTCAGCCGTCGATCTCTGGATTGTCTTGCAGCTTTTAGTGATATAGCGCAGCTGCGCCCGGGATCATTTGAGTACTTCAGATGTCATCTGTACCAATCGGTAGTTTTCAGAAGTACATTGGAATCTTTAATCGTTACTGCACGATCACTGTATCCGCGGCCATGTTTGGAGTTTGGAACCTTGTTACTATTATAAACCATCACCAGAAGCGGCCAAGAACGCTATCGGGCGCCTCCGTGTTCTAGCGGTAGCGCGTTGAACCACAG
This sequence comes from Paralvinella palmiformis, assembly GCA_025642065.1. Lineage (NCBI taxonomy): Eukaryota > Metazoa > Annelida > Polychaeta > Terebellida > Alvinellidae > Paralvinella > Paralvinella palmiformis. The sequence continues at coordinate 226,128 of JAODUP010000273.1, forward strand.
ACCACTGCCACCCGTGTTCGAATCTCGGCATGGGCATATCTGAAGGTTGTTTCATCCTCGACTTCGCTTCATTACCTTTGGAGGTCGCTCGGCCCATTTAGCCTACCGTGTGGCCGTAAAACTTCAATCATCGCATACAAGGTAGGCTAAATGGGCCGAGCGACCTCCAAAGGTAATGAGGTGGAGTGAAGGATGAAACACTCTTCTGATGTAGTCCGGTCGGGGGGGGGGGGTTTAACGCAGGCAGGTGCTATAGGTTCATGGATGAATAACGTGAATATTAATTTAGCCCATTTAGCCTACCGTGTGCACAAAAGTGGCCGTAGAATATCGATCATCAAGAACGCCGTCATCCAAGTTCCTTTACTCTCTAGTGAAAAGTGGCGTTTCTTTACTCGGATACACCGAATCCCATTCATTCCTCCAAGAGAAGGTCAAGCCCGCGGGGCCCTTGTTTGTTTAAGACCTTGTTAAACCCCCCCGACCGGACTACATCAGAAGATATGTCCATTGCGGTATAAAGATATTTCGGCTGTAGCGAGTTATAACTGATTGTAGCGCATTGAATTTTGTTTTCATGGTCCGTTGGCTACCTTTTGTCGATTACCTGGTTAGCTGCCAAATAAGTATATCGATCTAATGACTTGAAATATTAAGGCGTAACCTTTTACGCAGCGGACGTAAATCTCTTCAAGTCGTCCGCACTCGTGCCGATTGTATTTCAATGTTAGATCGTAGTACAATAGAATGTTTATTTTTATTTCCAGAGGCGCTGCTCCGGGTCCAGGAGGACGGAACACAGGACCGTCAATACAAACCGTGAAAAATTATAGATAATATAATATGGGTTATCTATATAGGTTTATGTTGCTAATCAAATTATGAGCACCTGTATTGCGATTCTTTTATCTTGTGTCTTCGTCTGTCCAGGGTATTCACTTAACTATCAACCATCTGGTTGATTATTCAATAATGTCAGCTATTTATATGTTATTGATAATAAATTATGATACTGAAATATCGGTGTTCTTTGATAAAAACCAATTTGAATCGACTCCGGAATATAATTAAGTTAGAATATTTACCTCACTTCTTCGAAGCAGCCTTGATGATAGGGCATTGATAAGCGTACTGCACTGTAAGTCTCCTAGTTGTGGGTTCTAATCCGGCTCGTACCCGTATTTCTGGTATTTTTTCCTTTGACAGACACCAAGTGTGACAATTGTCGTCTATACGGTAGATGATATAAAGACGCACCCCATAACCATCCTTCAGCTTATGGACCTAGTAACACTGTGACGTCATTGAACAGGGTCGGGTCATTGTTGTTATAGGATGAGTTTATCTGTCGTATAATAAACAATTGGAATGAATTTTAATCATTGTCCCTTCTCCTTTAACATTTACTTTAAAATAAGAGTTCGTTGTATAGAAAGGTGAAAAGATGTTTGTATGTCATTAGTCCCAGAGTGTACACACTTATCTACGTTTGAAAATGTTTGTTGTTTAATGGACCACTTTATTTACATGTCATATCCGACTGTTATAGTACTAGGGCTGGGTTCAGCATATACCGGTGTTAGTCCCTACTGTTATAGAACTAGTGCTGGGTTCGGTATATACCGATGTCATGTCCTACTGTTATAGAACTAGGGCTGGGTTCGGCATATACCGGTGTTATGTCCTACTGTTATAGAACTAGGGCTGGGTTCGGCATATACCGGTGTTATGTCCTACTGTTATAGAACTAGGGCTGGGTTCGGCATATACCGGTGTTATGTCCTACTGTTATAGAACTAGGGCTGGGTTCGGCATATACCGGTGTTATGTCCTACTGTTATAGAACTAGGCCTGGGTTCGGCATATACCGGTGTTATGTCCTACTGTTATAGAACTAGTGCTGGGTTCGGTATATACCGATGTCATGTCCTACTGTTATAGAACTAGGGCTGGGTTCGGCATATACCGGTGTTATGTCCTACTGTTAATAGAGCTAGGGCTGGGTTCGATATATACCGATGTCATGTCCTACTGTTATAGAACTAGGGCTAGGTTCGGCATATACCGGTGTTATGTCCTACTGTTAATAGAGCTAGGGCTGGGTTCGGTATATACCGATGTCATGTCCTACTGTTATAGAACTAGGGCTGGGTTCGGCATATACCGGTGTCAGTCCCTACTGTAATAGAACTGGGTTCGGCATATACCGGTGTCAGTCCCTACTGTTATAGAACTAGTGCTGGGTTCGGCATATACCGGTGTTATGTCCTACTGTTAATAGAACTAGGACTGGGTTTGGCATATACCGGTGCCATATCCTACAGTTATAGAACTAGGGCTGGGTTTGGCATATACTGGTGTCAGTCCCTACTGTTATAGAACTAGGGCTGGGTTCAGTATATATACCGATGTCAGTCCCTACTGTAATAGAACTGGGTTCGGCATATACCGGTGTCAGTCCCTACTGTTATAGAACTAGGGCTGGGTTCGGTATACCGTGTTATGTCCTACTGTTATAGAACTAGGGCTGGGTTCGGATATACCGGTCATGTCCTACTGTTATAGAACTAGGGCTGGGTTCGGATATACCGGTGTCATCCTACTGTTAATAGAACAGGCTGGGTTGGATTACGGTGTCAGTCCTACTGTTATAGAATTAGTGCTGGGTTCAGTATATGCCAGCCTTATGTCCTACTGTTATAGAACTAGGGCTGGGTTCGGTCTATACCGGTGTCATATCCTACTGTTAATAGAACATGGACTGGGTTCGGTATGTAGCGGTGTCATGTCCTACTGTTATAGAATTAGTGCTGGGTTCAGTATATGCCAGCCTTATGTCCTACTGTTATAGAACTAGGGCTGGGTTCGGTCTATACCGGTGTAATATCCTACTGTTAATAGAACATGGACTGGGTTCGGTATATACTGGTGTCTTATCCTATTGTTATAGAACATGGGCTGGGTTCGGTATATAGCGGTGTCATATCCTACTGTTAATATGGGTGTACTGTGACTCACGTGATAAACTCCGTTGATCGGCCATCCATAAAATGGGACAGGATAATACACCAGAAGAAATAAACACGTCTTTGTTAATTGTGTTGTGATTGTGACCCAAAAAAAGACGTCGATGACAGACATGATTTATTGAGGCTATGTTGACAGTAACAACTTATCGAAATCAGTCCAGTTATTCAGAATTCAGCTAAATTTTGTAGCCAAACGATTGTGTTATGTTTTGTAATCGACCACATTTTGGAACAATGGAAACTTAGATACTTGGTTGAAAAGCTGTTTATTTGTACCACATGTACACATGCATGCCTTATTTGTTCCTTCTTTTCGTTCAGTTGAGATTGGCCAATTCCTTCGATCAGTGATTGGACAGACACACACAAGTGGCCAAATTTGGCCAAATTTACTACTTCGATTTAATTGAAACTTCACCACAATAAGTAATTAGTGAATGGCATAGCCGTTTACAGCCATTATTTAAGACCTTACAATTCATGGTCGTGTATTTGTTTAGTTCTGAAGCCGAGTTTAGAGAACAACAAAGCAACAGCGATTCGTTCATCTTATGATCATAATATATGGTAATTTCGCCTAAATATGACCATTCCCCTAAAGCTGACCACTTTTGTTCGCCCAGAAACGCTAATGCTTCCTCGTGTACATGAATTGGCTATGGGGTTGTTTTTGGCGTCATCTACTGGTACTATCAGGTCGACATGAGGCACCCGTTGTTATCAAGTGGTGTTTTGAATTAGGGTGGGCGGTAAGTTGAGGTGTGAATAACACATGTTTGCATAATAGTTTCACTTTTAAACTTTTCTCAGTCTTCCCACTAAGTAAATAGTATATTATAGAGCAGAAGTAAGTCAGTCATAGGCTCAACACGTTTATAAAATGTCTTTTTAAGTGGGTTTTGTGTGTGAAAACTATTCCTTCTTGTATTTCTATTCTAGAATGTGTATCTAGTCAACTTCCCCTAAATCTGGCCATCGTATACTCCTAAACATGGCCATGGCCAGGATTGGGTCTGAAGTGGCTAGGTTTGGGTTAATGTCAAATACATTTTACAGTTATGAAGACCAATCGTTGTATAAAACGAAATCCACACTCAAAGTCCATACACACTAGGCTTTGGGATGACATGGTAAAAGCAGTTCAACAGTCAAACCACATTTAATGTACAACGGGCAACACTACAAACCCACCTCAATGGGAAGATAACACTTAATGCACAGCCGGGCAGGATTTCCTGGTTCACTTACCAACAGGAGAGAAAACTGGTTGACTATGCATGTAATCGGGCAGACAATGGGTTTAGGATTCGGCAAGAAACAGTTTCTAATATATGCTGAGCAGTATGCGAAAAATGTATGGTGTGTAGTTCAAAGATGGAAAGCCATCAAACAAGTGGTGGCATAAAACGCTGAAACGACACCCTGATCTGAAATTAAGAAAACCAGAACCAACAGCAGCTGTTCGTCATCAGGGTATAGACCGGGAAGTTGTGAAATTATACTTCGAAGCAATTCGTCTGACCTTGCTTAAGCACAACATGTTTAATAAAGCTGGCGCCAAAATTTGGAACATGGATGAAACTGGAAATCTGCATAGTAAATCAAGTGGAAACAAGGAATTGATAACAGTTATTCCAGCAGTTAATGCTGATGGTGGGGAGACACCACCACATATGATACCCAAGGGGAAGACCAATTGGGTTCTAAATAGTTTTGAGTTGAAGCTGCTCCTAACGGTACGATCTGGAATAGCGACGACAGAAATATAGGTAATGAATGTTCTTAAATTCTGATTGTAGATGGCCATGATTCACATAATTTTATCGAATTACTGGAGACTGCAGTGACCAATAAAATAATAGTAACTGAACTTCCTGCACACACGTAAAACTGGCTCCAGCCTTGTGACCGTTTTCTGTTTGGTCCACTCAAGATATACTATAATGAACAATCCCAGCAAATGATGTATAATTATCCTGGAGTTGTTGTGGGGAAGGCAAACTTCACAGGTCTCTTTGCAAAGGGTTGGGAGAAGGCTATAATCAGCGATCATGTCAGATCCGGATTCAAAGCTTGTTCATTTTCCCATTCAATCCCAGGGCAATTCCAGAAAAGGCATACATGCTAAACCTATTATATGCATCACATGCTAATCGATCGCATTCAACGTCAGATAATCGAGACCCAACAAACCCTTTAACCTCTAAACATTACGAATCTGTGAAAGATTTAATTCTAGCACCTGAATTGGTTGATGTATCAGGAAGAAACCTCTCCACGAATAATGACGCCATTATTGATGATATCAAAAATTGGAAACCTGTTGCCTCCTTGTATGGGTCTCAGGAGATCAAAAGCAGTGTTTCGAGTCATGCTATGGCCTTGGATAACATCTATTAGACCCTTCCTATGGGCACTGGAAACAACTCAAGGGCAGAATTCTATAGTGATTATGGCGGACGTGAATATGGAGAGCAAAGTAGAAAGCGGCGAAGGGGGAAATGGGTCCGGGGCAACACCCGTGGCCCTATCTGTCGACGATGTTTCGGTTCTTGTCAAGGAAGAGCCTGAGGTTCATCAAGCGGCGCCTGACTGCCCTCCAAGAGGCAACACCGGATGAACAGGCATCAGACCATACGGACGAAGACGACGATTTATTTGTTAAAAACCGCGACAATTCAACAGCTCTAATGCAGCTTGGTGAGTTTCTGCCGATTCGATCTACAGAGACGATGACAGTCGCGGCATGGCCACTCATCAAGCGGCTGCTCGTCGCAATAAACATTCCTTTGCCTGCGAGCGCCTGTTCATTGCAGCACGTCTTCACCCCACTGATCAGTTTTTCCTGAAGTCGAACAAAGGCTTTGTTCGATGAACTCAAGGTGGCAGCACATTTGAACGTCTGTGAATTTTCTTATCTTTTGTATATATTTGATTATTAGTCTTTGTGTTACAAATTGTTTTATCTTCTACTACTACCTTAACCTTTATTTCAATTACTTTTAGAAAACAGTTTTACTTTTTTGCCCAAGTAGTTTTCAAGAGGTTTACTTCTACTCAAGTACAAAATAAAAGTAGTTCAGTCAACCCTATACATATGGGGGTGAAACGGGGTTCTGCATATATCTGACCTCCGATACTTTTTCGAGGGGATATTAGAGGGGCTTATAGACTTCGGTGTACAAAGGTGTAAACAGAGGGTCTTGTCGATTTTCCATTTTTGAGACTTTCAGTAAAGTTTAGATATCTTAGGTTCCAAAAGAGTATTTAAAATGTGGTGGATCCTTAAAATTCGGTGTTTCGCCTAGCTGCCGAGCAACCACCCCATGCCCAAATCAAACTAGCCTCGTTCTCCTAGTCACACGTTTCGGCTTACTTCCTCGTGTTAGCCTTTAAATAACAAATGGGTTGCATTGATGGTATGATTGTTGGATGTACAAACCACTCTTTATTCCAGTATAATCACATTAAAGAAAGGGTGGCCAGGATTAGGTGAAAAGTACGTATTCGCCGGCCCAGAATAGGTTTAAATGTGGCCAGGACAGGGTGAAGTTCTAGATTCGGTTTCAAACTTATATAACACATGATCATAGCAAATAACACTTACACCTGTTAGTCAGGTTTTGGTTAACTTCATTTTCTTGGTCAGAAATATTAAATTAGTTATCTTGAATAATGAGTTATTGGGAACTGTTTGAAAACAAAAGTGGGCTCTTCCTAGTCCCTAAATATAAACCATAGAAATTCCGCTGGTTGAGTTGATCTTAACACCATCCAAAACTACGAGATAGACTTCCAGGTTCTGTTGTGTTATTTATGTCATTATAATATTTAATACGATAATCTTCCTCGTCAGTCACGTGTCCCTGGGGCTAAACAGAACACTAACCTACTCACTAACATATTGACGCACTCACTCACCCACCCACTAATAGTACAAACCTTATGCTATTTGATGATCTGTTAACAACAGAAGCAACAACGCAGCGTGTTCTAAAATGATTATCAGCTTTCTGACATCTGTTTTTCCCTTCGTTCGGCGGAGACAACTGGCAGCACAATACATAGTTAAATACATACATACATATACTAAAGTGTGTGATATGAATGTTGTCAGCCGAGTCCAATCTACGTGAAAAATATCATTTGCCAGAACCTGCCCTAACACGCTGACTGGATTGCCAGATAAAATTTATTGCCCTAACTGTAATAAATTTTCAGTCGAAGATTAGATTAGAGACCCATACAGTGAATGACACTAAAACATCAATCATGGGGATCCTTTTTGGACGTCAAGGCGCCGAAAGGACAGTAAGTAGCTATTACGCATTGTGTGACAAACTCCACTGAAGCACCGCCGGGACCATATTTTGTTTAATAATCGCCTTGTTTATCTGGTCATATTACAAATTAAACCTATTTATTGTGCTGTTGTGTTTGAAGTAGATGTTCGAACGAGCTGCCTGGCTGCACGCTTCTGTTATAGGTTAGTTCCCAGATAACAACAGAACCCACATAGTTCTGTTGACTCGTCCGTGCTTCAAACGGAGGAAAACATCCTATTTTATTTATAGATGCCTCAAACTGAGCTTATCGGGGACAAGTAACAGACTATCATTAATATTTTCAAGAGGAAAAACCCGAATATATTCCGGGTCCAAAACGACGTACACCGTTTAGGAGCCAATCGTCGAATTGTTGTCGTATTCTCCATTTGTTGACATACAGCCGTGCGACGTGTACACTTAACGACAGGTAAAAAAACTGACAACAAACCCGAGAACAAAACTCGCAGTCTTTAAAATGCGCATCAATTAGCTAATCGAATGAAAATCATAAAACAACTTCATTGCATCTAATAGTTGGTTTGTTCCGGAACTAACTACGTCACAACACCTGTGTGAGGTTCCCGTGTTCCTTAAGTTCGGATCTCTGTAATGGCTGAGGCGTCACGATCTTGTTAGTCAGAGAGAGAAAATGTAATTAAAGAATGTGTTATTATTTTATATTTTTAAATACAACAACAACAACAAAAACCAGGTAATGCTTTATTTAGTTTAGATTACTGCGACTTTTCCTTTGAGATTAACCCTTCGAACATGTCTCAGGTTTTACAAGTTCGGACAAATTAAAGCAAAACGATTACTCGCAAACATTATTGTGAATTTTTAGGAAGTCGTTCTTCAAGTATTCAATCCTCGTCTCGGTATTTTTCTATGTATTGATTGCTGTCATTACATCAAATGCCATTTGACAGGCTAACTACTCTATCGTAATGACTACTCTGATAGTCATGTTGACAATCATGTCTCCCCTAGGCCCGAAGGTCTGTGCCCAACTGCGCTACCAGCTTCACCACAGAGATGCTAATCTTGTTACGAGGAAAGCTCGCTCATTTGCGACATAATACTTCAAAGTCGTTGATTTAGAGTGATTTATTTTATCTCTTTCGAAGTCATATTTTGTTTATACATTATGTTCCGATCGCCAGAATAAAAACGCCTTATAATAATCACGAACGTGATTGCAGATAGGAAGGCTGACTCATAAATATATATAACCATAACTGTGTCCTGGCCAGTAACATTTAAAGAGCTGGCGATACTAACCGGATCTCAACAAATCCAGGGATCTGGCTATTTGACCTGGTTAGTCGTACCTAAAGACTGAACCTCTGTGGAATGGGCTCTTCCAGATTAGGAATTGGATGTCCATATTGTCAGAGACGTCCTGCCATCACTATGATTTACACTGTCATACGAGGAACAAAACCAGAAATATACACGAATTGATAGACGGCCACGAAACGAATTGACTTTGGCTTGAAAATAGATTCATATTTATATTCTTCTAGTTATAGAGAACAACAATGCGTTGTCAATGACCAGTTAATAACCTTGTCGGGTGGCAATAATAGGGGTTCAGGGTTCGGATCTTCGTGTTACCTGTGTTTTTCAGATGTTTCGGTGATGGTCCGTCCTAGGTCACGTGTTCCATGGGTGGCTTAAGCCGAGACCAAACAAAATATTCCCTGAAACATATGGGAATGATTATTAAAAGACTGACAACAATTTCTGCTATTCTAACTATTGTAGTTCTTAAATGTTATTTATGACAAGCAGATTAGAGCTAATCTTGAATGTCATAGTACAAACTGGACATAACTGGACCTAAGAAAGATAATTCTATTCCCACATTCAACCAAGGTGAATTTGATATGCAACTAAAACAGACCAACCGCGCGAACTGTGTCCAATGCCACTGCTCGAGATGCGATGCAGTGTTTCTATTCCTGAGTCAGGAGTACTTATAATGCTTTAAGAGCGTACTGTGCCTGCTACAGTCATTTAAATGCTGGATAACCAAACCAAACACTTAAACGGCGTGCCTCCAAAGACGCAAATAGTACATGGATTATACAGCTCTAGATCAACTTTTCTCAGAACGCGTTGACCTGGAAACATACAGTCTCCACGCACAGAAAACGGAACTTTCTGAACCGCAGCATAATATGCCTTGTGATATTTGCTGGAGGGTCAAATACCTCATAAGCATACAAATCCAATAAATTCTATGACCTACTCGTCACTAACCCTTTATATCAAATATTACAAAATTGGTAAAAAGAAAACACGAACCTCAATCTCTGGCACGGGCAATGTGTGTTTTAATACGCGCCTCCGTGGTCTAGCATTGACATATTGGACCACAGTGCACTGCCACTCATGTTCGAATCTCAACATCGGCATATCTGAAGGTTTTTTTTTCATCTTTGACTTCGCTTCATTACCCTTGGAGGTCGCTCGGCCCATTTAGCCTACAACGTGAACAAAAGTTGCCGTAAAACATAAATCATCATCATCATCTTTAATACAACAATATCTGTTCCGCCAGAGAATATATATGTGTGTGTGTGCGCGCGCGCGCGCGTGTGTGTGTGTGTGTGTGTGTGTACGGTAATGTACATCTGACAAAGTTTCCATACACCGAAACGTAGCTAATACGCATCTGACAGCATAATGGTGCAGTGAAACAGCAGCTATTTTAACAGATTTATCGCCCATTCAGCCGAAATTCCTTATTAAATATACAAATATCGCCAACACACATCCAACAGTCTCACCACACTCAGAGACTGTTATTGGCGTTATCGTGCAATGTTACATTAACAACACATATATGTAACAGCTTCGTCATATGTCACAACATCACTAATGCATATCTGGTGCCCTTCGCATACGTGACGGGTCGATGGTCCAGAAAACCGCTGGATTCTGATCGCCTCTCTCTCTACCTGTCGGACTTCTTTGTTGAAAGAAACCCAAACTAAATATCAATTTAAAAAAACATCCAGGTCGTCTTTCATATGTCTTCGAATCAGGCCGTTTCAACTTGATTCACGCAGTTTAGATTTGCTGGTCAACAAGATCGAACTAGTTCAATATTAGAAATCCTAACGGAGATTTTAAAAAGAAGCTTTTATCTTCACTCGATTCGTGGTACATCGGAAAGTGGCTTAAGCAATCAATTTTCATCACGTGACCAGTATCCATCAATTGGTTACGAAATGTATTCGTTTCTCGAAGTGTTTGTACAATTGAGGAGTGGTCGTGACTTAAGAAGAACCATAAGAGTTTGAGATGTATTAGTATATCTGAAGAAGTGTACCTAACCTAAATTGAATTTTTGAAAAGAGCTAAGTTAGTTTGCCATTATGTGAAGAATGGAGAATCACAAATTATATTGTCTAGTTAACAATGTTCTTGTGGACAAAATGTTAATTAACTTCTTTGTCTAAATTCTTTCTGGCACGAGTTTACATTTCCCGGTAGTTGGCATTTAAAGAAACGCTAAAATACGCCAGAAAACAGTTGCCCAAGCGTACAGAGGTCGTACCAATCCTTCTGCTCTGTGAATGATACCAAAACACGACCAACGCTGTAAGCTCTGCACTATCACCGATACACCTGTTTATGCCCCCCACCGATACCGTTTCCTAGAGACGAGAAGTGCATCTCATTCATATACTGACCGTATAAATTGTTCGGAACAATATATATTGATACCATTTCTTGACCTGGTGTACTTTATCCAATGTTACTGACAACTACAGCCACGAGTGTGTTTACTTCCACCACCATTTTGATTCAAGTGTGTATCCAGGAATTAGAGTTTAAATTGCGCACACAAAATATAAGGCGTCAAATATTTTAATAATTTTAAACAGATGCAAAACCAGGGTCGCTTCCATGACCTAATTGGTAGCGCGGGTGGTCACAGACCGGTAGAGTTCGGGTTCAAAACCTCGTCCAAGCTCTGTCGGAAAGATGTTTCATCAATCACTTCACCTCGGTAGATCTGGAGGTTGTCCGGCCTAGTTAGTTTATCATTTAGCAACAGTTACACTTATCAAGTCGAAACAGACCGTATAAAAACGGCTGAACCGCTTCAGTTGGCGGAAACCGGATTCTAAAACCACAAACATGGCGCTCCAACAACGCAATGGATAGCGTCGTGCGGTCCAAATCTTCAGGCTATGGCTTCGAATCTGGCTTATACCTGTGTTTGTGGGATTTGCTTCCTTATTGAGTTGCCACTGGTCAATATGTAACAGGTGTTTGGGTGATTATATCGCTTATTTTGACACATTTCGGCATTAATTAGATGTGTGTAGCACATGTTTGTCATATTATTATTATTATTATACAGCCGTATATCCGGTATGATGTTTATGTGTCCATTTGAAGTGTGATATTTAGTTGTTTGTTTTTTGTTTGTCAACTCTCAGAAGACACTCCCATCATATCCGGTTATTGGCGGCAAGGATATAGCTAGATGCGGCCTAACATTTGGAATACACAAAGGAAAACACGTCGTAATGATGCAGTCACAATTAAATAATTACACACACACACACACACACAGAGAGAGAGAAAGAGAGAGAGATAGAGATGGGAGAGAGAGAGAGAGAGAGAGAGAGACGTCGATTGTGTCAAAGGCGTCACCGTTTATGGCTCATTAACACGGGAAGAGGGAACATTTCGTACAGAGGCCTACCATCAACCTATATTAATCGCGGAACACGTTAACCGAACTCAATCCCAAAATGCGCCGATTAGAACACCTGGCTGCAAATATTCGGGTCAGGATTCGAATAGAATCGAATACGGTTAGCTGAGTACGTGGCGGGGTTTTATCGGCAGCCATTCTTCGGCTATACGCTCCGGATGTGACCCCAGATCCGTCGCTGAGCAAGTCATTTACTTTCTGCCTCGAAACAAACTGACCCAAACTGGATGACTCGGAATTTCAAGGCCGAGTCACTTTCTCTCCGAGCGTCTTCTCGCCCAGACAATGGCATAAACGGGCCACGAGCGGGGTATGCGCATATTTCCAAGCTCTCATCCTTGAACCAGACCAGTCACTCAAATGTCCCTTTGTTTGTACAAGTCCATTGCCAATATTTATCGTCGTCTGTACAATGGGCATGGCAAAAAGTAACTGGACTCCCGTTTTGCAGTTTTTCCGCCTTTCTGTTTGTTCGACCACACCGCAGCTTACGTCGTCCACATTATGTGCGAATCGTACTGTGGGAATGAAGTGGTGAAATCCAGGTTAGCACAGTCCGTGCGTGTGTCCATCGAACAGGATCATTCGGTTGGCAGCAAACATCAGATATGTTTATTATGACCGCCTGTCGTCAATGCCTTTAGTAAGAGTAAGTGTAAGAAATGTTTATTTATAGCCGATAAAAAGTAAACAGTTAATATTAGGGACAAACATTGTTCAAGCGAGATAATTATGTGCTGAATAAAAGAAGTGCGATGTCCATAACATACCGAGGTGAAAATATATACGAATCACATAATAATATACAATTTTGCCTACCGTGTGCACAGAAGTGGCCTTAAAACATCAATCATCACCACCGCCACTTAATTTTTATGCCGAGACAGTAAGTTTACTTATATACTATTTTGAAATTTTGCTTTATATATTTTAATTTTAGAACTCGCGTTGTTGATTTTTACGGCCATTTTTATGTAGACGGTGGGCTGAATGGGGCCAGCGGTTGCCAAAGGTTATGAGGCGAAGTAACAGATGAAACATCCTCCAAATTAACGTTGTTTTTAGATTTCTGTGATGTTCAATGTATGGGCTTTAATTTTGATTTATGTCTCAGAAAATTAATAAATGAGTAACTTTAGACAGAGAAAAGTAGCAAAGAGAGACAAACAAACAGCCGGAAAAAACAGAAAGACAAAGAGACAGACAGACAGACAGACAGCGAGCACGCATGCCAAGAGATAAACGCTTCCGCGCATGCGCGCATGTTTCTATGCCTACGTACTTAATAACAAATCCAGGGTAATACATCCAAGCGAATGTCTGTTTTAGAACATGTCCAACGATCTGAAATGATGATCCATAATCGCACAGGCAGAGAAAAATCAATAAATAAGTTGACAGACAGGGGGCGCCACTTACAAGGTACTATCTTACAGCGGGCCATTTTGTTCGCAAACTGACTGTTGCTTCGACAGCTAGCCAACGCCGTACGTAATACAAACGTCAATCACTGGCCCCATCAACCAATCGCAAGTCATCGAAGCAGTAAGTATGCCGACGCTTGGATGCTTAATATATCGATAAGCCGGCCCGCCCCTCCCAACATATGTACGTTAATAATCACGCACCCACACCATGTATATAATATATATATATAGTGAAGCAAAGCACTGGATCTAGTTGTTGTCTGCTAATCCGCCAGTTTACTGGCTCGTGAGCAGACTTAACACATGCTAGAATTGTTCGAAAACAGTTCGACCACGAATGTGACGTACTCGTTCGACTGAGCAGCGCCTCTGTCGTTGAGGGACCTCAATTCGTTGGTAAGTGATTTCCGGTCAATTCGTTGTCGCTGAATTAGAAGCGTTCGAACGAAGACAAATCTGTGGCGTCTTGAACGCCGAAATGGCCCGATTAAAGGGAAGACGTTTACCCGACGTCGGATGCTGGCTCGAATTCGTCGTCTTAGCGGCGTTAGTAACCGGCGTGACGTCAGAGATCGCCGAATGTGACACATCAGAGACCGACCTGTCCGTTAGTGCTGGCGAAGAATGCCGACTGCTGGCCGGAACCAACTACGTGTACGGTACGGTGACCGTATCCGGAACTATACACATCATCGTTGACGTGGCCAGCGGAAGCTATCCTTCGCTGGACGTCCGGGATGAGCTAATGGTGACGTCGACCGGCGTGATTACGTCACTCGGCGGCGGTTACGGCGCTGAACAAGGTCCTGGTGCCGGGGTGGTTCAGGGAAGCCGAGGTTCTGGCGGTGAGTACGTCATAGAGTCGTGTAAACGATTACCTGTTTGTGCCTCAGTATTGCAACACGTGAATTTATTAATATCGTTTGTCAACCCCCACGTGTTTTGTATGTCCTGATAATTTGAGCGCAATTAAATGCAATTAAAGTTCGTGTTTCCAAAGTAGGACACACGCACGCACACACACACACGCGCGCACACGCACGCACATACACACACATATATATATATATATATATATATATATATATATCCGTCCGAAACGTTATATTTAACTTACCTGTAAATTATATCATTCGATAAGCGTCGATCCGACAGAGTAATTAATCCATTTTAGTTTGAACTTCTTCTTTTTCATTACATAATATAATTAATTAATTAATTAATCTCCGAATGTTTTACTCTCAGTCTGCGTGCAAATAATAGGCTCCGCTTAGACGTAAGTAGTGAAGAAAACAACACGATTAAGTGACGCTTTATTGGGATTAACACACACACACACACACACACATATATATATATATATATATATAGAGAGAGAGAGAGGGGGGGGGCAGACGATATTGGTATGTCTGATTAGTTCATTACTATTACGGTAAGTATCCTGGTTCGTCGAACCGGAATTCTGGTCGTGCGGCCACTAAACGCGGACTGGACTGGACGCTCGACGTCGACGTGAAGCGTTTCGCTTAAGCTGCGAACAAACAGCAGCGCGGATTAAAGGAAACACCGCAGTTCGACCCGATTATGGGCCGAATTGTATTAGTCGTCTAATAGTATCGTAGGATGGTGTATCTAAATCGTCCCTTGGTCGGTGGATGCCCCGAATCCAGCTATACATTCAACGCTCGCGATAATAAAATCTTTAACACTCACACTGGCATAAAAAAACACATCGACCAAACGGTATTTTTCTCAAATTTTATCCGCTTATAAACGGATGAATTTAGTTTCCAGTCTGTGTATTATAGTAGCCAGCCACGTTACGTCACAACGACGCGTTTGGCTTTACTCTGAATCAGTTTAAAACGGCAAAGTCGTTCAAAAACAACAAACACACACACACACACACACAAACACACACACAAACACACATAGAGATCCGTTGCGTTGTTCTGTGACATAAATCGATCAACCTGATAATTGCAGACTCGTTCACAACTGCGTTATAACTGCAACATTGTAGTTACGTGGAATGTGACGTGGTTTTTTAATGGCCTACGCTCAGTATATTTGGTATTAACTTCTTATTGTAAGTTAGTTAGAGCCGAAACTTTCGGTTAACTAAGCTACTAACTACTCGCTTATCCAATCGTGTTTTCACTTGTGGATGCTTACCCAGATCGCGGCATGTTGCGCAAAATCGTGTTGATATAAAAGGTGTGTGTGCGCGCGCACGCGCGTGCGATCGATCTTAAATTGTAAACAACGAATGGGATTTGGCCAAATGTGACTAATTTCAGCGTGTCGTGTCCGATCAAATATTCGTCTAAGCCCCTGCCGAAATAAGTCAGCAGAAAATTAAGAAAACGTTCACTCTATGTGTCAACTTTCGTTGGAGTAAAAAACATCAAACATGACGCATT
Organism: Paralvinella palmiformis; assembly: GCA_025642065.1. Classification (NCBI taxonomy): domain Eukaryota; kingdom Metazoa; phylum Annelida; class Polychaeta; order Terebellida; family Alvinellidae; genus Paralvinella; species Paralvinella palmiformis. The sequence continues at coordinate 242,076 of JAODUP010000273.1, forward strand.
TGGGAAATTCAGCAACTCCGTCAAAACGTGTTGGCCACTTATTAGGGCACGTAGGTCAAATAGATCGTTTATATATACAGCGTATTGTCAGTGTTGCAATGATAGATCATCGAGACTGAAATCAAACAAAAACAGTTAAAGGTATTTCTTCAGAAGAACGAGGCATTCCAGCTCCCTTTGTTCGCCTTTGGTAAGTGGACATAAATCACCGGCCGACTGGTTTTAGTCAAAGCTTACAGCTTCCGCGTTCGTCAGATCGAGGTTAAACTGTATGACTAAAGCCTTCAAAGAAATACCATAAAGGCCTGCAAGGCCTGCCAAAGTCAACAAAAAAGCCGGTAATTCCTAGTCGATAAACTAGACCTATGTACCTGTTTTTACTTACTTATCTAACATTCGCGATCATGTGACAATTACATTAAATTTAGTCGTTTTTTTTTTGGGGGGGGGAATATTAAATTAATCCAGGTCAAAAGCACCTCATTCAAAACCCCTGCGGTGAATAGCTTTGGAAAAATCGTTAAATAATAAAATGTGGGATACTGAAAGAAGATTCAGAGTCTGGGAATTGTACATCTGTAGCGGGAGAACGATGACGTAAAACATTTCTGTTAAATGTTGGATGCTTTGGCATTTTTGCCAAAAGGTGATGTCGTTTTCCGAATCCATGCAGTACATGAGGGAAAATACACCAGATGAACCACTAATCTACTACTTCGATAACATATCTCTGGTCAACAAGCATGAATAAACTCCAATACTTTTATTTTTTGTATCAATTATTTGAATATTTATTTGTTATTTCTTATAACATAACAGTAATAAGAAACTCGGGTTTATTTTCTAAATGTGGGGTTTTGGCCGGAAGGGGATTTGACTGGAGGGGTTTAAAATGAGGAATGCTTTTCACTGGGGTGGGGGGGGGGGGTTTAGACGGAGGAAGGTTTAGACTGGAGGGGCTTTAGACTGAGGAGAGTTTTCACTGGAGGGGTTTAGACTGAGGAGGGTTTTTTGACCGGTTACCTACCGCATTATATCCCTTCTCCGAGTTCGTACAGTTCGCTAGGTCAGAGTTGGAATCAGACTAAAATCTGTGTTTGTTCGATGTTTCCCGAAATGCCCGAAGTATGAGTTGCGCCGAAACTAAACAAACTACTTACTCACCTTCCATCCAGAGAAATGTTCAAATTCAAAAGACAGTGATCCTTTGACCATGAACACCTTGAGAACATCGGCCAGACAGCTGCAAACGTATGATAAATGATACAGTGACGTATGCATCTAGTTGATACGTCAACAAAACTCGCCAGACCATCTGTCATACGGATCAGCTGAACATTGGCACGTGTCACATATCAAACAGGTTGATCCAGGGGTCTTCGACGGCCCAACGTTACTACCAACTTGGAATCCAATGCCGTTTTGATTGACTTAACAGTCGTCAAAACTCCGCACCTACGCTGGTTCGCGTATAGTAGTTTGTGCATGTAGCAACGGATATTTACAAATATCAACGAGGCGTAAAGTACACACACTTAAGAGTCGGCTCGCCAAATATTTATAATAATGTTGACATATTAAACTTCAGCCCGATACAGGATACTCTTATTTCTAGTATATTGAACGAATGGTGACGCTAATAGATCAACATTTATGGCCTAAATTTAGTATATATATATATATATATATATATATATATATATTGACCTAATTTCGTCGAGTAGTACCTTCCGGATCAATAAGTCAACCGTATTCACTTAATTAAAACTATATTATTAAACTACAGACCACCTCGATAGTCTAGCTGATAGCGCGGCCGACCGAAGATCTCTAGGCATGAAGTTCAAAACCCCGATTTAGCTGTATCTGAACAGCATTTCATCTTTCGCTTCGCCTCGTTGCCTTTGGGGGGGACCATTTATTCTACACGTGTGGCTCGCAAATTAGCAACATTTACATTTTTAGACTATAGCATAAAGTTAGCAAATACTCGGCAATTAAACCAGCGGAGTTAATATTATGGATGTGGTCCAGTGGTAGCGTGTTGGACCAGAGATCACTAGCGCCCGTGTTCGAATCTCGGCGTGGGCATATCTGACGGTTGTTTCATCTTTGACTTCGCTTCATTACCTTTGGAGGTCGCTCGGCCCATTTAGCCTACCGTGTGCACAAAAGGGGTGGCCGTAAAACATCAATCATCGCGTACAAGGTAGGCTAAATGGGCCGAGCGACTTCCAAAGGTAATGAGGTGAAGTGAAGGATGAAACACCCTTCTGACATAGCCCGGTCGGGGGTTTTAACCCAAGTGCTATAGGTTCATGGATGAATAACATGAATGTTAAGTTGTGATATTTAGATGGAATGATGATTTAGTTGTTATAAGATGTTACGACTTCAAAGATTAATGTTTAAATAACACGATTCTGGAAAATAACTACAGAACCATCCATACTTATAAGAAAGGGGGCCTTAATGGTGTTTAGCTTCAAGTTTGACCCGATTATGTCTAAATGATGTTTCTTCTCTCACTTATTATTAACGAATTATTATTGTAGATCGTACGATCCATTTAGCTTAAGGTATGCATGAAGCTGGCCGTAAAAAAACAACATCTGTAATGTAAATATGCAACAATTATTCCTCCCTTCCCCCCCTTGCCCCCGCCCTACCCGGACGTCATCATCTCACACTTTCTGGTTCCTATAACTGAAGCTGATTTTTTATGTACTCATATAATTATGTAGCTATATATCACGTTACAGGAAGCCATGGCGGACGAGGCGGAACTTCCGCTGGGTTTTTCCTGTCGCCATCCGAAGCGACGGCTTACGGTAATACGACCTGGCCGCTGATCGCTGGTAGTGGTGGCGGCGTGACGTCATATGGCGGCTCAGGCGGCGGCATCATACATATAACGGCCGTTACCAGCATCACGGTAGATGGCGTTATCAGCGCGGACGGAAGTGACGGAGAAGGTGATGGCGGCGGTGGTGCCGGAGGGAGCATCGCCGTGGAAACCGAATACCTACTGGGATCGGGTCGTATCACGGCCCGCGGGGGTGACGCGGATCCCGATGGTCAGGCGGGCGGTGGTGGAGGGGGCCGGATCACCGTCAGGTACCGAGGATCCTTGTTCACTGGAGAGATCCTGGCTCATGGAGGACTTGGAGGTCAGTTTATGAGATTATGGTAAATCCGATGAAAACTCTTCAAATTTGGAACCATTTATTTTCTTACTCAACCGATTGAGTTAATGAGTTGAAAAACGATATCTTAAGTGTTGCGACCTTTTGAGCAGAGAATAGTTCGTTGTTATTGGTGTTTGTTATTATTGTTGTTGTTGTTGTTGTTGTGTGTGTGTGTGTGTGTGTGTGTGTGTGTGTGTGTGTGTGTGTGTGTGTGTGTGTGTGTGTGTGTGTGTGTGTGTGTGTGTGTGTATTAGCGCTGTAGGATCATGGAATTGCTATGGACAATCGGAGGCATTGACTTTTCGAGTTGAGCGGTGTAACGTCTCAGTTGTGCAACAAAAGTCTACAAATCGAGATGAAAGAATTTTAGTATAACTGTTTGTTGTCGTGATAATTGTTGCCTGCGTACCTGGGTGCATGTGTGTGAAAATAATAACGTACACATCGCGTATGATGTATCAGGTAACACGTACTTAATACTGTGATCTCCCGTTGAACTAAGATAGTACCAGAGAATCGGACGAACTTGTCAAAATGGTGTCACAGCCTAAGAAATGTCCACCGACAATAACACAAGATGCATCATTTCAGGTGGCTCTGATCTAATCTGTCCCGTGAAATCGATGAAGGCCAGTAATTACGTCTACCCGCATTATCCCGCCAATGGTAACCTTGCCGAAGAGAAGCCGAGTTCATGGCGACCTTCATCCAATACTCAAGGTCAATATCTATCCCTGAAGTTATCCAGATCAACCTTTATCACCGCCATAGAGACGAAAGGCGACCCAACGACCGGATATTACGTCACTCAATTTAGGGTTCAATATTTGAAGGAAAGTTCGGAAGAGTTTCAGGATTATGTGGTAAGTGTCATCCATCGGATCGAATAGAAATATATGACGTGCATAGATTATGATAATTGTGTTCGTTTTCCATCGTACCTCACGTGTGTTTTACGCGAAGATGAGTGTGTATCATCACTAAGTTGTTGTCTAATATATATATATATATATATATATATATATATATATAGAGAGAGAGAGAGAGAGAGAGAGAGAGAGAGGAGAGATTGGTGGAACGGATAGATACACACACTCTTCTATAAATATGTTAATTTATAACAGGATCCAGTTGATGGCCTACCAGTATACTTCACTGGCAACAGAGACAGTTCCAGTCGGCTAAAACAATACTTCAGCGCCCCAATTTACACCAATACCATTAAAATCGTACCTACCAACTGGGCTAGAGGTATTGGTCTGGCTATGGCAGTTTATGGAACGGAAGATCTATCTCAAGGTATTATATAATGATGCTAATGCCCCCATCGTAGCTCTAACATTATTCCCTTTTTTGGCAAATGTTTAGCCTTTTCGATGCTAGATCTAGCAACCAGCCTAGCGCCATATGATACCGGCTTATACAATTGAAGTCTGTTAGCGGTAAAGCGAATAGTTTGTGCGACGTCTTGGATGTGGACCGCCTTCTAAACACTTCGACCCGTTCCCAATCAACTTGGTGTCTGATCACTGTTGAACGAACAAGTTAATTTACTGGCACCATCAGCTGTAGTTGTGGTAGTAGTAGTAGTAGTATCAGTTAATTGATTGACATATTGGGACGGGTTGTCTTCAAACAAAATGTTTACCGTAATAGTTTGATATAAACAATTGTCGGTTGATTTACAAAATTATGTTTGCTTCGTCTCCCTCACCTAGACATTCTCTTTAGCTACGCATCACGTTTATGATCATAATTGTCTATTTCAGAATCACTTGGTCCTAATGATTTCCCGAAAGGAACCTGCGATCTGCCGAAATCAGGTAAGTCTCGTGACCCGTACAGTAATGCCTCGTTATCAATATTAACGCTATAGAGATGTCTACCGATGTAACTCCGCTGTATTCAGTGAGACTTTTCCCCATTCAACAGGACAATTTAGATAATCAAGATCTAAATGCAGTTGGTTTAGCTATATACGAATAATATTCTTGATACTGAGTGCATTTTAAGGACTAATACTGCATTTCAATATCACCTTTCTGTATACTGTAGATCAGTTTAATTTGGCGAACATGGTGAAAATGGCGAGTGACAAAATATCGCCTATTTTTCCTGTCGCCAAAATATTATGTCGTGTAGAACTTCATGTGATGCTCTGAAGGACTTCTCTGGTTAACACTAAACAAGTGTAATAATCTCATTTCTCCAATAATCATATATACAACAGAACATCATTTCACATATTGTATATTTATGTTCACAAACACTCAATACAACATACATTAATTTATTGTATTAACATGGCAAAGACTAATACATTATTGGTAATTCAAACATTCACACTAACGCACTTCAAATGCGATATTATATGTAACTGTAATATATTCCCGTATATGCGTACGTAATAGGAACCATTAAGAATTGGTTCACATTGCAATTTATAATAAAACAATCGCTCGTTTCGAAATCAGTTGTCTTTGAAATGGTCCCCATCCGAGTAACTCATAATAACGATCAACAGACCTGGTTTTTCTCAACTGTGTTTGGAGGGTTCCTCCGTGATCTAACTGGTAACACGTTGGACCGCAGATCACTATTACCCGAGTTCGAATCTCCGCGTGGGCATATCTGAAGGGTGTTTCATCTTTGACTTAGCTTCATTACCTTTGGATGTAGCTCGGCCCATTTTGCCTAGCATGTGCACAAAAGTGGCCGTAAGGTATCAATCATCGTCATCCCAACCGTATTTGAGAACATCAGTTTGTTGAGCAGCGAAATGAAATGCGTGAAGGCATCAGCCTGGGTGTCGAGGTTTGAGTGTAGAGATCTTGAGGCCGAGTTGAGTGTCGGCACTGTTGCGATCGGTTGTCAAGGCGTCACTGACTGAATCACTGTATCAGACATTGAATTTAAGCGCGAGAACGTCTTTGAATGGTTTGTTGCCGGCGCATAACGGTGAGCTTTAAAATGTGGTTTTCCCTAAAATTGTCCAAAATGATGAATTCGACGATTTTTCCTGCCGCCAAATTAAACTGATCCACAATGTTACTTGTCATTGCCAATGTTAAGCTTGTCGCTGGAATAAGTAACCCTATTACCATGCTCATACCGTATCTATGCCACGATACGCGTGGTATTACACCGCGTTGTGAAGCCAAACCGACGTCTTTGCAAGTCGGTTGTAATTTGATTGCATTGTAAAAGTTGTTATACAATACTTGGCTGTATCATAGAGATCAGTAACTGAACAGGGAAGAGTTGTTAAAATTATTTTGGCGTCGTTGTTATTGATTGTTTAATTTTTAATTTTATTACAGCTGCTATTTGTCTTATAATTAGACAAAACTCTCTAGATAAAATAATGTTTAATAATTCCCATGTTGTCTATAGAGCGATCTATATTCATCAGACGTCCAATAGACTATCGGTCTGGCCTGGGATAATTTAGTTAACACGATTTTGTTGGCCTTTATATATATATATATATATATATATATGTATCGTTTTATATATATTATCTAGATTCATACACTGATAAGACCGGGCCGAGCTATGTCAGAAGGATGTTTCATCTTTCACTTCGCCTCATTACCTTTGGAGGTCGCTCGGCTTATTTAGCCTACCTTGTCCACACAAAATTGGCTGACTGTAGGACAGCAATATTTACATTTACAATATTTAATATATGATTTAGCATAAAAGATGTGTAGTTCCGCTAGGTGTGGCAACCAAATTCCTTACCCATTATTTATTAATATTATTTCAATGCATTTCGGAGATGTATATTGCCACAATCTATCACGTACTGCGATTACATATTTTGTTATCTGCGGTATTTGCCATCGTCTTTCATCGTTACCTCCAAAACTAAAACCCAGGTAAGGTTCTTATGTTAGATAAACTGGTCTTGGAAGAATGATCATGTTTTATTTTAGCTGTGACAAAACATTTTTATTTCATATATTAATATTAAAATATATCACGTTTCAGTTCCTATTAAATCAATAATAGGCAGATTTGAATGTTTAAGCTTCAATAAATTACAATACGTAATTATTTGTATTCCTTATTTATAAATATTCTATTTATATTAATATGCAGACGAGACGGTTAATATCTTTACAATCAACTTATTTGTTTATTATCTTGAAGTATTTGAGATTCGTTGTATTTTGTTGGGTTCACACCTTCTACAGTCTCGCTACGGCTCACACATATGTTGTCACGTAGCAGATACATGCACTCGTTTAGGAATACAATTCTAGACCAATATAGGATGCTGCTACTTTCATAGATTTGTTGATAGCGAATACATGTACGAAATGTATAGTTCTGCGACACTAATTGCCTAGACGCCGGCCGGTTATACATGCCTTGTTGTTCTACTTCATGTGTGAATGCTGCATCAGATTGGCACACAAGAAAAAACCACTAACTGAACATCGATACCTGTCTAACTTCATAATACAGGTGAATCGGGTGGAGCTGGTACGGTATTCCAGAACTCGCATACGTACGGCATTGGAGTAGTTCACATCAACAACTATGGCAGAAGACCAATCTTACCGATGAACGCGGACTGTACCATTTATGATCCGGTCAGATCCGGTAAGTACCTAAACAATCCTTTTTAATATGATAATATTTAGATATATTCTAACTCGTCTAAAATTGTTAATTATCCAATGAAGCATTTGTGGGATTATTACGAACTAGTAAATTAGCTCTCATCATAATTGTAAAATATGAATGAGCCTGCCCATTCTACGCGACTCATGATATTGTTACTACTTTTGATAATTGTTTTAGTCGAGTGTTTTTCAGTCCATTTTAATTCTAAATATCTCATACGCCAGCTACCTTCAGCTTTACGTTCTAATCAGCCGATAATGGTCGTTTAATAATTGGTTTATAAACGATAAACAGGTGGAGTTACCTGGATCTTTGACGATACGACGGAAAAGGATGGCTTAATGCTTAACAACAGCGCTCATCTCGTGGTTGATGTCAACATGGAGGTGCATTCTAGAGCCGACGGAGACGACAGTTCTTTGTTACACATAATAGCCCCTCGACAGTCGGTGGTTGGTAACCGTCTCAGTACGAAGACCATAGTGTATCCCAATGCTGCGCTGAAGCTGGCAGACACCGGCGCCATCACGATAGACGCGCCTACGAAGGTACTCGGGCTGCTCCACGGCAGTGAAGCCTGTAACCTGATCGTCAATTCGACGCTTCACGTTGTTCAAAGCGAAGTGGTACTCCGATCCCTTAGAATCCTCGATTTTGGGAATGTTACCACAACACCGGACAATATTCTGGCGTTGAACGTCAGTACTATCGTCGTAAATGGTACGCTGAATGTGAGTTATCTCGAATTCAAGGAACTCAGCGCGTTGACGGTTGAAGAACACGGAGTGATCGAGTACACCCCAGTCACGGATCTGGTGTGTGACGAGGTTGTAATCAACGGCAGCGTGGCCATCAGAAAAAATGTAACAATCAGAGGCAGACTGAGGCATAACCTGAACTTTCTCAAGGTCGGCATAAATGGTACGCTCCAGTTGGACTCTCTGGTTCAGATGAACAAGTCTTGGACAGGAACCTCCGTCGTTGGCTGTCACAGCCTTGAAATAGAGGGCACAGTGCTGGCTGGCCAACTTGACCAATACACGGACACCTTCGGCTGGGAATACATCCTCGTTGACCCAAAAGGAAACTTCACCTTTGAACCAACATCAAGGTTTCACGTCAGTCATTTAGATGTTAAAGGTCACATGGAAACGCTGCGCCCTTTCAGTTTGACCTACGTTACCAAGAGTCAGGGGTTACACATAACAATATTCGACTCCGGAAAGATGGTACTCGACAGTCGAGGAACGTACCCAAATGAGTCAACGTCAGGTCAGTCGTTGATCGTGGCAGACGTATTGACTGTATATGAAAATGGCGTGTTGGACATCGATTTTAAATGCGACAAGAGAGCACCAAACGGCCCGTGCCCCGTGTCAGAGCTGATCGTGGGCATAGTCAAACTTAATGGTACGATACAAGCTGGTTCGCTGAAAATGAACACATCCGACATTATCGTATCACCTACTGGTCTGATCGATGTTTCAGAAGGTGGCTATCCTAGCAGTACTGGACCAGGTATGTACGTCAATCATGTTCTCATCCGGTATTCATATTTGCATAAAACATAAATCTGACCCGGAAGTGTTAAACGGACGATTACTGAATTTCAGGTGCTGGTCAGAAACACAGCTCGGGTGGCAGTGGCGCAAGCCACGCAGGACGCGGCGGCAAATCACCATATATAACAGCGGACAACCTGCCCTACTGTAACATCTATTCCGTCTGCGAATCGGGCAGCGGGGGTGGTTCCGTTAACGATAATGGCGGTGGTGGACGTGGTGGTGGTTTTCTCCACATGTCTAGCAGAATCATGCAATTGGATGGCCACATTAAAGCCAATGGACAGCCTGGCCAAGTAAGCGAGACTCAATAACTGCAATTTCTGTGATGTGTACAAAACCTGAAGTATCCATTAGTAACAGATGAATCGGTTGTAAGCATTTGTCTTGGTGGACTCGGAATAAGCCGCATTTTATTTATGTTCGATTAATCAGTTTTGATTGATTTCAGTATGGATACGGTGGCGGCGGAAGTGGTGGCTCGGTTTGGTTGGAAGGTCGTGAGAATGGAATAGTGACCACGAGCATATCAGTAAATGGTGGAGCAGGCAGGTCACGTGGTGGTGGAGGAGCTGCCGGGTATATTCGCATCATCCTTCAAGATGGTTCCTTCATCAGTGGCCATTTGGAGGCAGCAGGTAGGCCCAGTGTTTGAAGTGTACGCGTTTGGATGTGCGTATGTATGTGCGCGTGCGTGCGTGCGTGCGTGAGTGAGTGCGTGCGTGCGTGTGTGCGTGAGTGAGTGTGCGTGGTGCGTGCGTGCGTGCGTGCGTGCGTGCGTGCGTGCGTGCGTGCGTGCGTGCGTGCGTGCGTGCGTGCGTGTGTGCGTGCGTGCGTGCGTGCGTGCGTGTGATACAACTGCATGCAGTTTGTTTATAAAATATTTTAGCTATAATAAATATTATGTACACACACATACACGTACACAAACGCACACACATACACACACACACACACATACATACATACACACATACATACATACATACATACATACAGATGCATCGACACATACATACGCACACATAATATATATATATATATTATATATTCCAGGTGGTAGTAGTGCGAGTGGTGGTGAGTCTGGTGGTCCTGGATTAGCTTACATAGAAGTGTTAAGTCGTCAAGAGAAACATCTGCGAGTTGATAATAAATGTCAGAAGCCGAAGGAATGTGGAATCTTAACTTATATATATATATATATATATATATATATATATATATATATATATATATATAGTTAATCTGCTGTTTAATGTAAATATTAATAAACAGATCGGCAGAATACCTACATGAAATTCCAATTTCTACAATTTCTATTCGCACTAAAACAAGTTTTTCTTGTAATTTAACGTTTTAGGTGACAATGCCTAGTGGAGATGGCGCCAATTACGATGATTATGAAAAATTTCTGGAAACAGGTAAACAATATACGTATTGTGAAAGTTTATTAGTTCCACCTGGGGTCATACCAGTGATGGCTTTTTAAAAATTATGTTGTTGGGAAGCTTCATTTTATTCATAAGATGATTGATTGGGGAGACATTTTATTCCTATAAGGTTCATTTGTTATGATTCAGGAGCTGTGGCCTACCTTTTGGACACCAGTGATAATTATACCCATCGGTTCACATACATGGAGCTGTACGGTGGAGCGCATCTGGTGTATCCTGGATCTAGAAACAGGATTATTGTGCCCACCATTGTTGGAGATGACACGGCATATCTGCATATTGGCCCGGAACAAACCGTTACTTTAACTGAGGTAATCTCGCTGAATAGAAACCAGATGTAGATGTTACAAGATGTCTCTGTTATCAAATATATGTTTTGCGTGTAATGCACATATATTTACACGTGCGCCTGCGTCATGGACTGGGGAGACATTATACAAGTTTCAGCATGAAAGGTCGCTCGCTCCTTTGGATTAGTGCCCTGATGACGTCTCTAGGTTTTACACGGTTCGAGATCCTCTGTGCCAGCGTCTCCTCCCACACTGTTAAAACATACGCAAACCCAAATCATTTGGAAACGCGTACACAAGAGTTGTGTATATGCGCATGGGTGTCTGTATATACGTGTGTGTGTGTGTGTGTGTGTGTGTGTGTGTTTTAGCTGTGTATAATAAGGCACAGGCACAGAGAATCTCGAACCGTGAATTCAAACTCTGGACGTTTCTTCAGGGGACTGAATCCAGAGTGGCGACTTTTCTTGCTGAGACATGTATGTGTGTGTGTGTACGTATGTGTGTGTGTGCGTGGGCGTATGTGTGCGTGTGTTTTAGCAGTGAACGAAAACGTAATAACGCAATTTATAATTAAATTATACGAACAACCAATACATACCAAGCTGCAAAGATATAAAGATGTATTTAATTAAATAAAAATAAACTGGCATAGATTTTTTCGAAAGCTCGTCATACCCCAACAATTGGTTTCTTTCTTCAGGTGTCGCCGTATAAACGCGTCAATATGACGTGGTATCCCGTGATATATGAGCTGGCCGACCTAATCCTACCTCCGGCATGGTACGAAATACGAGCTCCATTGGCTGGTGAAGAGTGCAGTTCATCGTATTTATATAGCAGTGTCCGTCATGTTTGGGGAAATCTGATCAGCGACGACGCTCATGTTATAGTTGGTTCAGGTAAGCTGATATAAATGATATAATGCCGTTATCAACCCGTTGTACTTACCTTGGTAAATCGTTGTTCAAGTTATTGTACGACCCAATCCTTGTTCTAGTCCCCGAGAATCTGGCATATCTCGAGGAAATAGCCTTAGCGAGTTGCTAGTATTTCGCATTACAGGCGTCCAAGACAGGGTTCGAATCCGAGTGTTTACCTATATGTATGGGATGTTTTATCTGATCATATAATGTCTCTGTCGATGTAACCTTCAGCCAAGTGTTCCAGAACAACCAGCAGCCAGGCTACACAAAACACTCTCACACTAGTATACTTAAGGTGCTCCCTTATCACGTCCATGTTTCATCCTGGGCTCATTTCCTTACTAGGTGCTACCTTACAATATGAATTATCAAGTATAAGACGTGTCCAGTTCGCTGCTCTTACAATTCAAGATGAAGGACGTGTAGAGTTCATCAGCTACTACGGACAAGAAGATGATCCTTATCAGCTTCTGGTAAATAACAAATATTTTATCTGAAGAGCCCATTACTGTATCATTGTTGTTATGGATGTTGTTGTTGTTGTTGTTGTTGTTAGTATCGTTTATGTTTTTATATAAATTTAGATATTTAATAATTTCAGAATTGTAGATTATTATCAATTCGATATCTGATCTGTAAAATATAGAAATGCGCTGAGCATTAATTGCGTCTTATATATATATATATATATATATATATATATATCTAAGGTATCCGGAAATTCCCGAGAAGGGTTTTACGACGGCAAGCTGACAGTGGAGGGAGGTGGAACTCTTCACGGATCAAACCTGAGGATCATATCATCCTCAATTGTTGTTGATGGCTACGGATCGATAGATGTCAATTATGAGGGGTTGATTGATGGACCAG
>JAODUP010000273.1:260000-300000 GCA_025642065.1 Paralvinella palmiformis
CGGTCAATCTGGATCTGACGGCCATGCTGGTGGTAGCGGTGGATCAATCCTTATCTATACGGCCAATATGCAGGTTAGTTTAGCTTTCTACTCATTTTGGGTACATAATAATATCGGGGATTTCAATCCTTCCTCTCAATCAGTTAAATGTTTATTTCTGCGACAAATGAAATCCCGCCGGATATGACGGATTATTATAGAATTGCCAGCTTAGAAGCATAAATCATAAACAAAACACTTCTCTGATAATTTATTGGTATGTCTTATTAATGGCTTAGTTGTGTTGCTGGGACCTTTGAATGGCCTAACTGCTAGACCGGTTGGCCACAGAACTCTAGCATCTGGTTTCAAATCCCGGCCAAACTATTTTTCATCTGTATTTGCAGGGTTATGGACGTATTCAAGTTCTGGGTGGTAATGGCTCCGCCCACACGTCCGAGGTAACCAGTTATATATCTGGCGGCGGCTCTGGAGGAAGAATTGCGGTTTATTTTGCCGATAACAAAACTTATTCCGGATCATTTGATGCCTACGGAGGTCTCGGTCCGAATGGTGCAAGCAGGCACGTAGCTAATGACGGAAGTCCGGGAACAATGTTGTTTTACCATACGAGTAAGTTGACGGTATGACGTAATGCAAACATTGTTCCGTTTTGGTGTTTAAGGGTTCAATCATACATTATTGGTACCATTTGTCAAATGACGATACAAAATTAATTATTGTTAATTATATTTTATAATACAACTTGTTATAAGACTAATTAGACATATCTAACTCAGGTAAATGTCATCCTGTTGCAGTCTATAATCACTCGACGCTGATCATTAATAATAACGATCGTGGTCCAGCCGAACATCAGAATGTTATTGCAGATTATGGAGATATATCAGAAGACTGGGGACACGCCTGGTTCTTACCACAGGATGGACAACATAAATTAACTGGTAGATAAGACAAAAGAGATGACAATAGCTATGACATCGGAAACAAAATTAAAAATAATAATACCTGTACTCATCAGTTGCCTAACTATTTTAATATTATCGCAATAAAGATGATTATCTGAAAATGACATCGTAGTACAAGACGCGCAAGACTTGTATTTATTCTACTGATGTCTTATTTCAGGAAATAACAGCTACAAGTTTGACGAGTTACAGGTGTATGGTCAAGCTCAGCTGGCCGTCTTAACAGATCCACCAAACGAGAGGACAACACTGTACTTTGAAAACATGATCGGTGACAGAACGGGCGCAATCCATGTCGGGAGCGAACAGGTTATGGATCTACGTCGGGATCACATTGACCTGCCATTCAGCGTACACGTCTACGAGAATGGCTACTTGGGTCTGGCCCCCGACACTCACATCCACGGGATAGACATCCATCTCAATGGCACACTGGCATACGTCGAAAACTTAACTCTTCACCACGATGGCGAGTTGTATTTGTATAGCAAGGGTAGGACCGAGGGTCAGCCAGCAAGTGAATACGATTTCATCAACGTACACATCAAATCGGACTCCCATATTCACGTACTGTCCCATCCCGTGACAGAACCGGAGATGGTATTTAGAGTAAACACACTTGAAATTGACGGCGGTGGTGAACTGCGTGGTGCATTTCTATACATCCACGCCGTCAACATCACGATAGATGCCGGGGGTACGCTAAATGCTGACGGTCTTGGGTATCAGGTGGCCGACGGAGCACCTTATGAAGCCGATGGTAAGACTTACAGGAGAGGAGCGCACGGGGTCATCAATCCAGGTCTGGGTACGTCTGGTGCAACTGGATCTTCTGGAGCAGGTCACGGCGGAAGTGGAGGCAGAGGAAGAGGTTTGTCAGATTGATTTGTGCGTTTTAATTATGCACAGCATAACAAACATCGAGTACACCTCGTCATATGATGCGTACTGTACTCACGTCATAATTGTATTTGTATATTTCAGAGATGACTACAGCCGGGTTACCAAGCAATGACATCTACGAACCAGCTGACTTTGGAAGCGCGGGTGGAGGAACGGCAGGTGGTCGCGGCGGGGGACGGGTGTGGTTTAATGTAACCGACACGATACATATCGACGGTGTGGTGTCAGCTAATGGCGATCCAGGTCGAATTGAGGACGAAAACGTCGGTGGAGGCGCAAGCGGCGGTAGCATATGGATGTACAGCTACCGAATTAGAGGGTACGGCATCATCCATGCACGTGGAGGAGAAGGCGTAGCCCTTGCCAATACCAGTTCGGGTGGAGGTGCGGGAGGAAGAATTGCTTTATATTATCGTATTAACAACACCTTCAATGAGTTCAGATACCTAGCCAATGGCGGCTTATCTGGTGATGAGGACAGCGAGGCTGGAGGACCGGGAACTGTGTTTATTTTCAACGAAGTGTACGAACACAGAACCTTGATCATAGACAACAATGGGGCGCCCAGGTCAAGGACCAAGTACGTTAATTGGGACAATACCAAAGAAGATGGCTGTCGAGCCTGGATACTACCGTTGTCGGGATTTCACTCATTTGCTGCAGCCAGCCACAGCTTTCATTTTGAAGAACTCCAGATCTACGGAGGAGGCGAGCTCGCCATACTTCCTCCTGAAGTCACGTACGACAGCTCAGAGTATATAATTCGACCGCAATTCTCTGATCTAGTGTTCAGATCCTCGTTCCCCTATAATGTTACCTTATTCTTCAAGTACATGATTGGCGATCGAACTGGTGCCGTTCACATCACAGATGGTCAGGATCTTGACTTGGAGAGACCCGAAATCGATCTGCCATTCAATAGCTATGTCTATCGCGGCGGCCATCTAGGCCTGGCGCCGGAAACTACCGTTCATGGCGTAGAAATCCACCTCAGCGGCAAGCTCTCTCATGTCGTCAACCTCACCCTACACCATGGTGGTTATATTTGGCTGAAGGATGGCGGTCATACAGATGGCGAACCGGACAGTATGTATCAGTTCAACACGGTACGCATTCAAGACGATTCGTCTATAAACGCCACGACCGATCCCATCGACGAGCCGGGGATTGTCTTCTACACCGACGCACTCTATGTAGAAGGCGGCGGTACATTACACGGGACCCATCTGACCATGGTATCCGAGAACGTAACGGTTGATGCCGGAGGACGAATTATGGCGGATGGATTGGGTTATCATCATAAACACAATAATGCCGAGCATGGCGCCTACTCCCTCCATGGCTATGTGAATCCTGGTAAGCCCAACCAGGCGACTGGAATAGGATCAGGGGCTGGTCATGGGGGATCTGGCGGGCGTGGTTCTCACAGTAACAACCATACGGCTGGCCTCCCCTATGGCGATCTGTACGAGCCCTACGTATTTGGAAGCGCAGGAGGCCCAAGTGCAGATGGCCTTCCGGGTGGTACAGGCGGTGGCATGATATGGATGAACGTAACTGGATTCATCTTAATCGATGGGGTGGTATCTGCTAACGGTGGCTATGCAGACAAGAATGGTGGTGGCGGTGGCAGTGGTGGCAGCATATGGATGTACTGTAATCTAATCCTTGGTTATGGAAAAATTACCGCTAACGGCGGTCCCGGGTCAGAGAAAGCAACCAGTCCCGGAGGCGGTGGAGCTGGTGGAAGGGTGGCTATATACTTCTGGGAGAATAAGACGATGACGGGGTTCAGTTACCACACCAGAGGCGGTCCAGCTGGAAACTCCAGTCTAGCAGAAAACGGTGGAGCGGGAACGGCATTCCTCTATCATATGCGCCATACACACAGAACACTGATAGTAGATAACGGAGGTCTCCAGGCAAAAGATCCATACAACATCATTAAGGACTATTCAGACCTCACTACGGATGGCTGCAGGACTTGGATCCTGCCGCAGTCCGGTCGTCATCCATTTGGTTCCGAACTACATTTATACGATTACAGTTTTGAGGAATTCCAGATGTATGGTGAAGCCCATATGGCAATACTGACTGAACCAGTCGATGCACACTCTCGTCTCTTCTTCTTGTATATGATAGGTGATCGATCAGGCACCGTGCACTTGGGCAACAATCAAGCTATGGACCTGTATCGAGAAACCATCGACTTGCCATTCAGCGTACGCGCCTACAAGGGTTCTTACGTTGGCCTGGCACCTCTTACCGTCGTGCATAACGTCAGTATTTGGATGCATGGCGAACTTGATTACGTCGACAATCTGACGCTGCATCACAACGGCTTGTTATCCATGGAGCATCACGGCCATACGACCAACCGGATTAGCAACCATTTTGACTTCTTATGGGTGAGAATCCAGGACAATTCAACAGTCAGCGGCATAACGGATCCCGTGACGGAAAGTGAAATGTATCTCGCGGTAGATGAAATATTCGTAGAAGGTGGAGGTACCCTTCTCGGTACGGACATGATCGTCAACGCGGACAACTTAACAATTGACGATGGGGGGTCGATTCATGCAGATGGACTCGGCTTTAGAACGGAGGACGACATCGATGGAAGTCGGCGAGTGAATATCGGCAAAGGCGTTACTCACAAACAGGGCTCATCCGGTGGTGGATATGGTGGGACGAGCGGCGAGGGCGGCGGGACACCACTAACAGGACAACCGTATGGTAACCTCTTCGAACCAGATGACCTCGGGAGCGCTGGTGGAGGAGGATTCCTCGTCGGCGGTGCTGGAGGAGGAATGGTGTGGCTGAATGTAACAAACCGAATACAGATCGATGGCGAATTGCGAGCTAACGGACAGGATGCACTGGCCTCTCCCGGCGGAGGGGGCAGTGGTGGCAGCATTTGGTTATACTGTAACCAGATAACGGGAACTGGTAACATCACGGCTAATGGCGGTAACAGCTTCGAGTCTTCAGGATCTGGCGGGGGTGGTGCCGCTGGTAGAATAGCAATGTACTTCTGGGAGAACAAGACCTACGACGGGACTTTCCAAGCTTATGGCGGCATGTCTTCATACGCTGGGAACAGTATCCCAGGACCGGGAGGACCCGGCACGGTGTTTATCTATCATCGGCGCTATAATCACTCCACACTATACGTCAATAACAACATGAGAGTGAGTCATAACGTTTATAAGGTGTACGATTATCAAAATCTCAGTACAGACAGCTTTAAAGCTTGGTTTCTGCCGGAGGCAGGTAACCATTGGCTGGCTCAGAACAATCATCAGTATTATTTCGATGAGATTCAAATCTACGGCAACGCCCACATCGCCATCCTACCAGAACCCTTCACCGAAGGAGCGTCTCTGTATTTCACCCACATGATCGGTGACAGAACTGGAGTAGTTCACGTTGGTCCCCACCAGAAAATGGATCTACGCAGAGACTTTATAGATACACCCTTCAGCACGTACATATACGAAGACGGCTATCTCGGCCTAGCTCCAGATACAGAACTGCAATCCGTCTTCGTCCAAGTAGAGGGTACCCTGGATCACATAATTAACCTTACCTTAGTACACGGTGGGCAGCTTCGTGCCTTCCAGACCGGATCAACGAATCGACGACCACGGCTCCAATACGTAATAAACGGAACGACCATCGTCAAAGCCAGATCATCCATCAATGCATCAGAGCCCTTTGGTCATCCAGATCAATTTCAGCTAACATTCGGCGATCTGACTGTTGAAGGTGGTGGACGAGTTTCGGGAAAGAACCTTCATATAACTGCACAAACATTGACGGTGGACGACGGTGGATACATCGAGGTAAACGATGGCGGGTATCTTGCCGGCATCGGTCCAGGTAAGTTGTTCTTATATTCTTGTGTCAGAGATAAGTTTGTGGCTTAATGTATGAGAATGCGAAATAGACGAGGGATTCTCTACTTCGTTATAGCTCCAGGAGTACCTCATCGCTTGGGCAGTTCAGGCGGCTCGCATGGTGGTCTTGGTGGACGAGGTGGCTGCGGGGTAGGCTATCTTTCGTGCCGCTTGAAAAGGAATTTGCCATACGGAAGTCTCTACAATCCGGTGGCGTACGGCAGTGGAGGAGGCGGATCTTTGGGAGGCATTGGTACTGAACTACGTACTACATTACTTTGAGTAAGAACTATTTCAACGTCGTGTGATCTTTCTGAAGCTTAATTTTATCTTTATCATATATTAGGTGGAGGCATCATTTGGATGGATGTGACCAAAACGTTGAAGGTTGATGGCTACATACAAGCGAACAGTATAGACTTAAATGGCGCCAGAAACGGGGGAAGTGGTGGTAGCGGAGGAAGTATTCTGATTGATACGGGAAATTTTACTGGTAATTTATTGGATTTTCCGAAGTACATTTCTTCCCGTCGCTCCTAAATAGCAATTATGTTCAGGCTCAAGGACAATATTCCGTTTTCGTCAGATAACTTTAACTGGAGAAATTAAAGGTATGAATTGAGTAATGCAAAAAATCTCTATCAAACCTGGATCATGGAGCCTACAGTTTGCGCAAAGATAAACGTGATGTTTTTGATAGTTGGCACGAGTCTCAAGTTACTAAATATTTGCAGTGCCCATGTCGACAGTACAAATAAGTAAATAGATAAACGTTAAAACAATGCCACGTCGGTCCCTTTTTCAAGGTGGCCACACCGGAGCAGTCCAGTCTCTGGGTGGAGGCGGTGATATATCAAACGGTGGCAGTGGATCAGGTGGACGTATTGCAATATACCACAACACCGCGATGACCGTGATGCCGTACCAAGGGAATTTTGACACACAAGGTGGTCGTATCGGTCGTACAGCCGAACCCGGTGCCTCTGGAACGGCCTACATAAAACATCGTTCATCTGGCCATAGTACTGTCAGAGTGGATAACAGAAATAGAATGATCAAGGTAATGATGTCTTTGATGGCTAAAGTCCGACTCGATATATGGCGCCATATACATGCCCCTTTATTAACCATTATTTATTTCGTATATTTTATTGCATCCGTCCTGAATTAGCCCTGAATGGATACACCTCGACGCTTTTATCATTATTATTATTATTATCGTGCCTAGCATCTGGCCAATTTAGTACCCTACCAATGTAATAGATAGATATGTTATTTTGTATGGTTTTTGTATTATTGTATAAGCGTAGGCTAGTACGGAAATGTTAACTAATTTCAATAATTCGGTCGCCAATGATTTCACAACATTAATCTGTATAGACCATAACAATAATACATATTCAAATCCCAGCTTCTAAACTTTACCCATTTTTCTTTTTTTTTAGATGGAAAATACGAACATCCGAAACGATGGCCAGAGATTAGACCTGAAGGCTGGAACATCTTCGAGCGTTACTTCGTTCACTACAGGTCATGGTCACAAGGTTACGACATCGAGTGCGGTTGGAACATGCGCCTCACCCAACTCGTTGTTGCAGTATATGTTTGATCAGAGCTTCGATGCATCTGGCAGTCACTATTTTGCAGCGTCTTCGTCATCGGCAACAATAACTGTTACTCTTAACCAGACATTTTTCATCAACAATGTCAGAATATTTCCCAACTCCAGACATCCGTCCACATTCAAAGTACGTAACTAAGGAATCCATATTAATACGATATTTACCAAAGAGATATGGACGCCTGTTTAATCTCGTTTTACGGTCAGTTGCTTAATGACCAGCTGATCAAAAGCGATATGATATTGTGTTGTTCTATTCCATAGATATCAGGTCGAGCGGGTGGCACAATATTCCCCATCACTACCAACTACGTTGAGCGACCCATTAACCGATTTACACAAGGCTCTTATGTGGAGATTCCAATGATGCGCCATGCAGATCAAATATTGGTATACATAAAAGGATATACAAACAACGCCTATTGTCCTTATTCTTCTTATACTACGGCGTCATTGTCAGAGATAGAAATTTACGTTAACGGAGCTGTAATATCGGACAGGTAAACACTACACGTGTTTTATTAATCATAACTATATTTTGGTCTTTGTTACTTTGTGTCAGGATGACTTGAATCTCGTAATAGTTCACAGTGGAACTTCATTTATAAATTAATACGGGGACAAATATAACGATAAA
Source organism: Paralvinella palmiformis (assembly GCA_025642065.1). Taxonomy (NCBI): domain Eukaryota; kingdom Metazoa; phylum Annelida; class Polychaeta; order Terebellida; family Alvinellidae; genus Paralvinella; species Paralvinella palmiformis. The sequence continues at coordinate 268,029 of JAODUP010000273.1, forward strand.
CTAGTTTCTAGATGAACCTGGATTAGTAAATGTCGTATTTTAATTAGCAGCATCACCTTTTGTAAACAGGTATAAGCATAGAGAACTGGATGCGGCTAGGACATGGTTCGAAGGAGAGAATATTGACAGTCATCATTTTGATGAACTTCACATTCTTGGTGACGCACATCTGGCATTTATGCCTCCTGATGGCATCACAACATCAGCACTAAAGGTTGAAGTCGGAACAATGCACAGTGATAAGACAGGTAAGTCACATTTATAGAGATGCTTCTTTAAAGAGACAAACGTTTGAAGTGTCCTACAGTTAGCATTAACAATAATATTAATGTTTACTCCGTGCTACATTATCTTAATACGCAGGATATATACATGTGGGATATGGTCAGACATTGATAGTAAACAAGACAGAAGCAGATGTACCTTTTAACACGCATGTGTATGAAGAAGGTCACCTACATCTGCCACAGAGAACATTCTTCCAGAAAACAAAGCTTTACACTTCCGGCAAGGTAACAATATCATTGTAAACATATTCAATTTGTCTGCTGTTTATTGGGTTATCTTTCACCATAACACAATAATATATAAATATTAATCTGTTAATTTTATTCCTCCATTTGTTTAACACATTTGCCAAGTGAATAGCTAATTTGAAAAGGCTTTCTCGGTTTAGCCTTAACTGGTTCATAACTATTAGTGAATATCTCTGGATTATTTTACATAGAACGCTAGGCTTTGTCGGTGCTAACGAGTACGAAACTAAATGATCACATTAATGAATTTTGTTCCATTGAAACACAGATATCTGGAATCGATGACTTGTATGTATTTGATGAGGGCGAGGTGCATATCGATACAAATGGCAGTATAGGTGAAACGCAGTCAAGAGCCGAAGTGTTTCTGCAAACTCTCCATATTCAAGATCGTGGAACATTGACACTGCATACGTTTGACAAGACTGATGGCTTTACAGTTGCTGCAGTTAATATTTCAGTGAGCACGACTCTTTGATTATAACTTTATTTTTGTTTATATTATATTTCAAGCATAAAATAGATTCTGGAAAAAAAAGGCTATATTTTGAAAATAAATATTTCCATTTATACTCGACAGCTGTACGGAGGAGGTCACATGGTATCCAATACTCGCCTAAATATGTCCTGCAGTCATTTGTTCGCTGTATATTCCGGTGGGTGGCTCGATCTTGATGGTACAGGATGGACCCCAGCCACGGACGGTAGTTACCAGCCACACCAAGGACCTGGACAAGGAAGAGGTAACTTACTATAAGCACTATTCTTTCGTATTGTGAATAGTTCATCTTTAAAAATTCAAACCAATCGTCAATGATATAAATCTACTAACGTCCCCCCCATACACACGCAAGACAGCTATCTCGTTAGTCTCATCTATCGTTATGTAGGTTCATTAAGTGGAGGCAGTGGAGGTGGTCATGGCGGAAGTGGTGGCCGTGGAGCTGGCGAAAGCAAAGTAGGTGTTGCTCATGATAAACTTTATGAGCCAACGTCTTATGGAACACCGGGAGGTTCTGGGACCGATCTAGGTAAGTGATGTGTCTTTTTCTTATCCATATCTTAAGTTAATCACATATAATGCGACCATTCTCACTATGTAAATGGTATATAATCGACGAACCGAAATGACAATTGAAACAATTCTAAAATTAATCGAATGCCCACAAAAAAATACAGTATCCCTATAGAGAGACGGATGAGGGGGGAGATAGAGCGAGAGAGAGAGAAAGCGATACTTCCTATTTAGATGTTGAGTTTAATTTATTTCGTTTGTCACTAGATATGTTGCCACGGTTATAGTTTTGAACAAGCCGATGTTTCATCCATTAATCTATACATTTTGTCTCATTTCAACAGGCGATTTATACTTTGGAGATCGAAGCCTAAGAAACCTGCTCGTATACGAAGGTCTCGGTGGACGAGGCGGAGGATCCTTTAGACTGAGCAGTCGTCACATTGAAATAGATGGAAAGGTGACATTAGACGGGGAGAATGCCAATTCCATTCACAGCCAACAAGCCGGTAAGCGGATGGCGTGTAGTAATTTCTAACATGTTATCCGCAATCTACATAGTCGTGGCAAGAACCGTACCTTTGTCTGAAAAATACTTCGTTTCATCATCTAGATTTTGTATTTGCCCATTTGCAACCGATGGCGACGTTAAGTGAAAAGAAACTTGCTACTCAAAAGTTGTATTATAACTTATCATATTATTTTCAGTCAGTAAAGACTGATATCGTTATTCTAAGATAACATATAAACTTACTTTTCTACTTATTTAATTTCAAAATTCCATCTTTTTTCTGATTAGTAAACGACGAACAAATGTGACTTCGGGTATTAGAGTGTCATTTATATTGAAAAAGAGGTCACTAGCAGGCCCTCAACAGGCCCTCAACTAATAATTGTTCATTTTAGTTGATTATTTCCATCCATTTTCCAGCTAACTTTCATTATCAGATTTACACTTCATTACAATTAGAATTACATGCTTAAGTAAAATCCAACAAAATTAAAATTCATTTAAATGTCTGATAGCATAAATCAATAAATAGTTACTTATCATGGACAGGTGGTGGATCTGGTGGCAGTTTGTGGATCACGTGCCAAGAGATCAAAGGTCACGGAATGATGTCGGCAAATGGCGGCCGCGGTGTAGGATCGGGCGGTGGTGGCGCTGGTGGCCGTATGTCGGTATATTGCGTCGAGATGAAGAAGATGAACATATCGTTGTCGGCACATGGCGGTAAATATAGAACAACGATGTTAAAACAATGGCATGTTCTCTAAATGGATTGGCTGAGGAAATAATCACAGTAATGGCTGTGTTTGGTATTACGTTGAAATGTCCTCAAACACTGTTTCTGTGGAACTATTTACCTACGATTATTGTCATGCTATGCGAGAGGTCGGGGGTTCGAATCCCGGCCGTGGCACTATAGTAGGAGGAGTTTTTCATCTAACCGGGCAACTGGCAAAGTTTTCTCCAACGAATATGTCATATATTTTAAATTCTAAATTTATTTCGAATTAGTTCCCTTTGTGAAGCTGTAAATTATAGATCATTCGAGGTTGCCAGCCACCTAAAATAACTGCAATTTTGGCCATTATTATTATTATTATTATTATTATTATTATTATTATTATTATTATTTAATACAATCTTTTAATGACATTGAACAAATAAAGTCCATTTCCTGATACTGTCTTTCGTGCCATCTAGGTACTGGCTACGAGACTGGAGGACCCGGAACGATATACAAAGGACGAGCAGACCCCGTTACCAATACACCTATATACAGTGAGATGATAATCGACAATGGTGGCATGCCGTATCCACATCAGCCAGACTACGGTCAAGGTGCCCTGCGCAATCTCTCGGATGGCGACTTCACTGACGTCTCCAAACTCGGAGGCGTAGCCTGGCTGTATCACAATCTGAATCGGTACAATTTCGACGTGGCCTTTGTCTCCGGCAACGCTCACGTGGCAATACTGAGTGATACGGCTAACGAAGACGTCGACGTACGGATAGGCTTCCTGTACGGAGACAAGACCGGTGTGCTACACGCAGGAGCCAGACAGACATTTGGGTACACACAGGTCGACTCCTATCTGCCCGTAAACGTTATGGCTTACAAGTAAGCTGCGTGAATAGAGTTATTAATGTTCTCGGTTCTCGGTTCAGATCTAACAATTAACTCTTAATAGTTTATGCGTTCCCCGAAAGTCTTATTTATAATTGGAATAGATGAATCAACCAAGAGGAAAGAGAGAGTGTGTGTGCGTGTGTGTGTGTGTGTGTGCGCGCGCGCGTGTGTGTGGTCCTTTCGAGTTTAAGTGAAATGTATAAGCTGTAAATTGGCATATATAATACTATTGAATCAACGATCAGACTTTGTGGTCGTGTACCATTTGAATGACAACACGGTTAACGCGTTATCTATCTAAGTAGTAAATGATGCTTGCTGCGTTTCAAAAGAAGCTTCTTTCGAGCTGAAATAGTATGCAGTGGTTGTTCAGAGTATCGTCACCATTTTGCTCTTCAGGAAAAGCTTGATTGAGGTACCACGCCGTGTCACACTTCGCGGCGTCTGGATGGAAGTAAACGGCACTATTAAGGGGGCTGAGGATATAACAATTGAGGACAGTGGTGAGCTCTACCTGTGGTCCTATGCCCACACTGACGGAAACGCCGTAGGAACGGTCAAACTAGAGAACATATCCATCAGAGCAGGAGGGAAGTGTGAGGCACTTACAGCAGATGGCAGCACCAACAAGATGGTAATAGATACAACCAGGTTCATCGTCAACGGGTACGGCTACTTCCGTACGAATGAACTACATCTAAAAACAGGAAACCTAACTATAGATCTGTCAGGTAGGTAATGTACAGTTAATGAACTGGGTACATGTTTAAATAAAATAGAAAGATTCCAATTTTTACAGGAAAAATAGTATCAATTAAGTAATTTAGAACATTGTATTGCCGATATTCGGCTATGGATGACTCAAAATCTTCTAAAACTAAATGATAACAAAACATATATTTTATATTTGGCATCATCACATTGTGTTAAATCCCTAAAGACACCAACATTACAGATGGGTGCATCTTCGATTACCCCTAATGGGTCAGTAAAAAAACTAGGGGTTATTTTTGACCAATGTATTAACATGCATGAACATGTCACATCAGTATGCCGAGCTGCCTACTACCATCTTAAGAACATCCACTGTTTAAAAGCATTCTTGACACAAGAAGCACTTCTAACTGTAGTTCATGCCTTTGTTACATCTCATATAGACTATTGTAACTCCCTGTTATATGGCATATCTGATTATAACATCAATTGCTTTCAGCGAATTCAGAATAGTGCACCTCGCATAGTGAGAAATACTTGAAAATATGATCATATCACCCCAATTCTTCAAAAACTACATTGGCTACCTGTTAGACAGCCTATCCATTTTAAGATTCTGTTAATAACTTATAAATCTATTAATGATATGGCGCCAGAATACCTGTGTGAACTGGTTACCATCAGAAAGTCATCCCGAAAACTCAGGTCATCCAGTCAGATACTATTGCAGGTGCCAGTGTCTCGGCTCAAGTCATATGGTGATTGTGTGTTTAGTGTTGCAGCCCCCACTTTGTGGAATAAGTTGCCGGCAAATATTAGAAATGCGTCGTCTCTTGGAAATTTTAAGTCTTCTAAAAACACACCTATTTAAGGTCGCTTTCACAGATAAATAATTATTATTTTAAATCATTACAGGGTTTTTACAGACATATTATTTGGGGTATTATTATATTATATATTATTTGTACAGAGCCTTTGAATGGCTCCTGCTAGTAAGGGCGCTTTATTAAATATACATTATTATTATTATTATTATAAGTGCATAAACATGGTCAGGTTTCCATAGCCATCAACGAGTTGCAGTGAAACACCTGTGTTTCACTTTTGTAATAGCCAACTCAAGCCATAGACAACTAGATGTGCGAATAAAGGAATAAGAGAAAGGATCTTTCTATATCTGAGCACTAACTTCTTCTTCCAGGTGAATTCCATGCCGATGCATCAGGTTATGCTGCTGGATCAGGTCCAGGAGCTGGCCAGAGTTTGACCCAGAAATGCTACAATTCTATCTGCCGTGGCGGATCTGGTGGAGGACATGGTGGCCGAGGAGGGCGCTCACACCTTGGATACTCTTCAGGATATGCCTACGACTCAGCATATGCACCCAAAGACAAAGGAAGTGGAGGCGGTCATGGATATGATCATGATGGGGGACGTGGAGGAGGTACTATGACTCTCTCTCTCTCTCTCTCTCTCTCTCTCTCTATATATATATATATATATATATATATATATATATATATATATATATATATATACATGTATATTTTCATCTAAAACCATACTCCAGAACAATTATGTAACATAACATTTCAAAATAATGGAAATCAAGCTGTCACAATACAAATATTTAAGTAGGAATTCTAGATCTGCAAATCTATAAATAACTGTTTATTTGAATGTTTTATAATGTAAGGACCATTCGCATTGAATCTGTCATCTTAACACTTGAAATGAACTAAACACTGCTCTCTCTCTCTCTCTCTCTCTCTCTCTCTCTCTCTCTATATATATATATATATATATATATATATATATATATATATATATATATATATATGCAAGCACAAACAAACGTATTTATTATATTATACAGGATCTATTACCTTGGATGTGGAAGATGTGATGCGTGTAGAAGGCAGACTTCATTCTAACGGTGAAAGTAGTGAAGGTGGTATAGGTGGGGGCGGTGCTGGAGGAAGTATCCTTGCACGGGTTCATAATATTGACGGTGATGGGTCAATAGAAACAGTTGGCGGAGGAGCCGTTAAGGGTAAGAATTCAAAGGCTAACTATCCACGAGCGCGCGCGCGCGCGCGCGTGTGTGTGTCGGTAGTTTCATCCGTTAATGTTTATACTAATTTAAAACCGTATTATATCTCAATATGTCGTAGGCATGTTTTTTTTCCCAGCGTGTTAACGAAAGTTGCTTTGATGAACCATACAAATACCATTAATACATTTGAAATGGCATTAATACATCTGAAATGGCAGTATTCGACTAGTCATATTTGAAAAGGGGATTTCTATTTGACATAATTCTAGGTGGATCATCATCACGTGGTGGCGGGGGTGGTGGTGGACGAATAGCTCTATACTATGATGGAGACAATTATTTTACCGGGGAATTCCTCGTACATGGTGGCCACAGTTACCAACAGGCTGGTGGCTCGGGTACGATCTACATCGCCAATAAGACTGGGAGCGAAATAACCCATCAGGCTCTTCGTGTTGACAATATCCATTTGACGAACAGCGAAAGAATTCGAGAGGTAGAACAACTTCAGCTTATAGCTAGCGGCGAACCTGGGAACAGCCGGATGGTGACAACTCCCGGTAACATACAACTTACCATCGACCAGCCAATCTACCATTACTGCCACTATGATTCGTGCGTCTGGAGAAGTCTGGCCAGTATCATATCTGGATCCGCCTCCGACAACTGGCTGCAGGTGTCCAGCGATACAGCACTACTCACTGTTACGCTGCCAAATGTACTTTACGTGAGGTACCTCAGAGTGTACCCTCAGTGTTCCAGGTAAGTCGTGTTAGCTACAGAAACGATGTTTTAGCCCATTGGTACTATAAGCAAACGTATCACTCGTGCATCTCTCTACGATGCTTAGCCGAGGCTTTGTTGAGAATTTGACTCCCTGACGAATAACCTCATAGTAGCAGGAATATTATATTATTTGTATTTCAGTAATCTGTACACAGACTATAAGATTGCCTCCATAGACAGCAGTGACAACTATGAGTACCATACAGACGGTTATGTGGATACTTCCGACTGTTTGGTTCAAGAATATACTCATCAGCCTGGTATCGTTCAGATCAACAAAAATATTGTAAAGGTTTGTACATATTATTTTATGATGGCTTATTTACTAGGTAACAAAAAGCTTTGAGTGAAACAGAAAGCTACGTAATCCTTCATTGAATTGACTTAAGCTGTTCGTCCGACTTAGCTAGCTCCGTCCTGTACAATTAAACCTTTTTTAAATTAATGATAACACCTCATAGTGCATTATTAGTTCACGTGATTGTTTACAGAAAACGATTAAATTCCACTTTGTCCATATCCTGTTGCGCGATTATAATAGTATTGCTACGACTTCGAATTTAGATTCTAGTGTATCTGAGAAGTTCCGGACACGCAGCCTTGAATGAAATAGAGATATTCGTCAGTGAGGATCCAGAAAGCAATCAGCAAACGCCTTACGACAACGCTGCCGGCTCGGTCTGGATTCACGGATCTGATGAATCTACCGCATTGTATAATTTTGACGAGGTAGAGAATTTAGTACATCATACCGATATAATATAGAGTTCATTTATTTCTTAGTACTAAGTCTTCAGATTTGTGTATGGTCTTCATATTAATTCTTCGAAATGAACTGGGTACATGGTATAAACATTATTTTTATCTTTAGTGTACTACCTAGTAACATCAGTATAATTATTAGAGAATTAATCTCACAGGTGAAGCCTAATAAAATACGGTACCTTAAATATACATTGCGTTCTCTTTCAGGTTCAAATAGGGGGCGGTGCATCATTGAGTATGTCCGGGGCAAACGTTCGGTTGACAGCAGATAAGTTTATCGGCGACAAAAGTGGACGTTTGACTTTAAGAAAATCCCAAGCTTTTGAAATGACTGACAGTCGCCTGTATCTGCCTAGTGGCATCTTAACACAGCAACAGTCAGAAATCAGTCTGCCAACTAAAATTGACTGCAGAGCAGTGGATGTCATATATAAAGGTTAGTAAAGTTGTCTATTTAATCTCTATCTACATGTACGAGTATATGTATAGATTGTGACATCCTGTTGTAATCACTGTGTTACTGCCATAAGTTTGGTAATATTACCTTAATACATTTAATTATTTATATTCTGAATAAAACTCTTAGCCACTTTTGTGCACATGGTAAGCTAAATGGGCCAGTGCACGGTTTGTGATTCCATTCTTTACCAGCCGCGCATCAATTATAACATTGTTACATTCCAGGACACTTCAGTGCGGTAGATAACCTAACATTGAGCAATTACTGTAATATGACCATTAGTCATCACCTGCCAACCGTCAACAACATATACAACCTTGATATTAAGTCATTTTCCAACCTGTACGTGACCACCGAAAATGATGCAACAACAACGCTGCAAGGAAATACTCTCAACGTCAGAAGCGGTGCCAAGGTATGGTAAACCAGGAGTATCCATGGTACACAGTGTGTACCATTTCGGTCGGTGTTTATATGCAGTTATCACAAACCACTCCCGCAAAGCGTAACTCGTTGCTCAGTTCAGTAATGCCCTTAGATCTCCATCATTTCAGGTTTTCTCCAATGATTTGTCGCTGACGTACAAGAACATGACAATAGAACCGTACGCAATCGTAACAGCGGATGAAGGTCTGCCCAGACTTTCTGCCGGACACTGTCCAGGTGCTGGGTTCTTGAGCAGACGGGGATCTTCCGGAGCTGGACATGGTGGCACCGGCGGTCAGGGTCAGGGTCAAACCGAGGCTGGCATCGGATACGGTTCGTACTTAGATCCAGCGGCGTTCGGCTGTAACGGCGGACACAGCCACTTTCCGCACGAGGGTGGACGAGGAGGTGGACGATTGAGTATAAATGTTGCCGAACTGTTGACCATCGACGGGAAGATATCAGTAGCCGGGGGAAGCTGGAAATCGATCCATGCCGGTGGCGGTAGTGGCGGATCCGTGTTCATTAGGACTACGGCGTTAGACGGCAGCGGCGTAGTAGACGTCTGTGGCGGAGAAGGATTTGGTGGTACCCATTCCGCCCACGGGGGAGGAGGTGCCGGTGGCCGAATTGCACTTTATTACGTCAACAACTTCTACGTGGGTTAGTACCGTCTGCGGTGATACCAACCTGGCGTAGTTCGTCATTGTTTTTGAAAATATTACACTAAAATACGACAAAAATGCGTACGTCATCACATATTCCGTACCAAAAATTGAATTTTTTCATCCAAAAATATCCGATAATAATGGAAAGTATATTTCCCGTCTCATCGTATAGGTTCATTCGGTGCAGCTGGCGGAAGTGGCGGTTCTTCGGCGGAAAACGGGGGTCCGGGAACGATTTATCTCCACCGGCTTCCACCAGATGGCGATACGGTACAGATCGATGCCACCCACGACACGTCAACCATAACTCACGCCTCTAACGTCACCGGTGTACTAACGAACCGGACGCTATACATAGATAACCGCGGACGTGCGCCAAAGGATCGCGAACGTAACCTGACTGCTGGCTACTCGGATCTCAGACTCGGCAGCAGCTGTGCTTGGGTCATACCATCCGAGTACCCAACATTTGTAGAGAAACCCGAGAAGGCTGGCACTGAAGAGATTGTAATTGATTACGTCCAGTTATACGGCGAGGGACAATTGGCCTTCATCAACAATACTTGTCTCAGCTGCAACGTGGACATTCGAGTTGCTGCTATCTACGGTTTGTATTTTAACAAGTATATATATATATATATATATATATATATACATATATATTCTATGTTTGTTTGTAATGTTTGTATTTCAGTAATACATCCATGCTTATCATTCACATATATTCTCTCTCTCTCTCTCTTTACATATATATATATATATATATATATATTCTATGCTTACTGGTCATGTTTGTATTTCAGTAATACATCTACGTATTCCGTGCTCTGTAGAAGTAATAATAATTAATAAAAATAATAATAATAATAATAATAATAATAATAATATTGTATTGTTGTTGTTTTAGGTGATCGGACTGGTAGAATACATATCGGTTTTAATCAAACCCTGTACGTCAGTGAAGGCAGATTCCCATCTGATTTAGCGATATATCGTGGCGGCCAAGCTACTATGCCCAAAGATCTACATATCACTGGAGTTACAATCAGAAATGAAGGCAAACTGCTGAACCTGGAAAACATCACCATAGCTGACGGAGGTAAGTCGGGCTGAATAGGGAGAGAAAAATAGTTTGGTTTGGCATTTATGGCACGTATTCAGCACGAGTACTCTCCGGGAAAACAGTTTGCTAAGCCCACCACAGGATAAATGATAGCAGGACTATGTCATTCTATGTTAGCTCTATTTAAGATCTATTCAAATCTAAATTGTGAAGTGCCAATATAATGTCATTAGTTCGTCAGTGAAGAGCTCCAGAACAAATGATTTATTACTCTGGAAACAATACATTACTGTAGAATAACGTCCTATCAAACGACCTATCTCTGGATACCTGGATTCACGGAGAATGGAGAAACGCGATTTTATTTATCTGCGAAAATGGGCATTCAATGTATATCCTTAATATAAGAATTCTACTTCATGTTTTGGGTATGTGTAAACTGTTAATTATACAAACAGACAGTTCTCGGAAATAACCTGATAAAATAATCCAGTTATGTAAAGAGTAGGATCGAGAGTTCCATGTTATGGCTAAATCGAGTCTTTGCTAAATTCCAAATGCTCGTTACTGGAATACGTTTCAGGTAAATTCATCGTACAAGAGATGGTTGACATCCAGGGAAGACACATCGACACAGTAGAATTTGATGCCATTCACATTCGCAATCACGGAACAATGATAGCTAACAATGGTCGGAAGACTCGCGTCTTATCTGGCCGTACATTACATGTCTATCCTGGAGCGGTACTGCAATCCATTCATCTCCATATGTATGTTGTTAACTTGACTGTGGATGTCATGGCTAGCATAAATGCCGATGGACAGGGATTTAATGAAGAAGGTATTATCAAATGAACATCGGTATATTTGAAATCGTGTCAATTTTGGTAGTAGTACTATTGTATAATAACTAACACACACGCACGCACGCACGCGCACGCACGCATATATATATATATATATATATATATATATATAATAATATATTAATGTTATAATATATATGTGTATATATATATATATATATATATATATATATATATATATATATAATTAATAGCTATATTTCCAATAATTCCTTAAAGACTAATACTTTTAGCTACACGCACATATACACACCTATACCCGCGCGTGCGCACACACAAACACACATTGACACACACTTATGCATACTGATTTGCGAATGTTTTCCAAATCCAGAGGGTCCAGGTGCAGGATTCATATACGACTCAAAAGGAACTGGTGGCAGTCATGGAGGTGAAGCTGGCTGTCCGAATAGCAATGCAGTCGCTCCGCAAGCGTACGGATCATTTATTGTACCAGCAGTGTTGGGGAGTGGCGGTGGTACTGGTATATCTGGTACCAGCAAATATCATGGTTAGTGCCGATTTCTTCAGTTACAGTAATGTGCCGAAGATAATAGTGTGGATGGTTGTCGTGGTGGTGATGATGATAATGATGATGATGATGATGACCGTAAAGATACGAACTGTGTACGGGTCTGTTACGTTACTGTACAGTTAAAATTATTCTTCAGGTGGTCGTGGGGGAGGTATCCTGGCGTTTGATGTCAGCAACATGTTACATGTTCAGGGATCAATCAGCGCTAATGGTGGTTCGGCAGATGGTTACGGAGGAGGTGGTGCCGGAGGAAGCTTACTCATTAAAACCCACATACTGGAAGGTTCCGGATTATATCAAGTGCGTTATATCCATATATATTTATCATATATGAAACAATCCTCCAACTGTCCTGAAATTGGGTTACATAAACATATTTCATAATAACAATGAAATAAAATTGATGCATTAATCAGAAACTGCACGACACAACTGTATTAAAGCTATTTAATGCAACAATTCCCATAAGCTACTATTGTAATATATATACCATACATTACAGAGATTCATTTAGTGGCCAGTAATATATGTAATATATATATTATTTAATTAAAAGGTTCATGAGGTATCAGTAGAACACCAGAATCCTTAATTAATGTTCACTTCAGTTACTTAACCTCGACGCTAGTGATACCTGGGGGACATATGGTCCGGGTGAGACACTCTGTGGAAACATCCCACAAATACAATATGTTTTAATAAAGATGATTAAGTATGACCTGGGTAATTATCAGTTGGAAATATTGTCGTTAAAGCCTAGATGCATCCATTGTAGTGTTTATCGATTAACAGAAAGCCTCGGCAACAATAGAATAATGTGCTATTAATTATGACAGGCCGCTGGTGGTACGGGAGCTAGTGGTGGTTCTGGAGGTCGTCTAGCCGTCTATTACAACGTGTCTTTCTTCAACGGAGAGTTCGCAGCGCGAGGTGGAGTTGGAAGGTTAGCCGAAGCAGGCGCTGCTGGTACTGTGTTCATCAAAGACATCAGAGAGGGAACCAGGACGTTGATGATTTATAACCAGAAAGGCGCTGGAGTAAGCACGGTTAATTTAATTAAGCTAACTATGAGGTTAATTGGTATTATTAATTTGGCTCTTGAATGAAGATTCTATAAACTGATTCAGCGACACGTGATTTTCAACATTAGTTTCTAAGATAAACCCCATCTAGTTTTGGAACATGAAATGGAAAGCAGGAATAGCGGGGTTCTGCATTCCACCACCATTTGAAATATCCTTTCATCAGTGTCCCATTCATCCATGTGTCTGTGTGCGTGCGTGTCTGATCTCTCCTCCCGATCTCTCTTTCTATATATATATATATATATATATATATATATATATATTATAGGTCAGAAAAACTCGAATGTGTGTGCCACCAGAGGATCACCCCGATTTATTCATCGACGTATTAGATCTTGGTGGTTATGCCGATGTCGGTATGATTGCCACCAACACTGAAGGACTTCCGATCAAGGACAATAGAAAGCTGACCATATCCCAAATTCGCGGGGATCATACTGCAACAGTTCACATAGAGCCGAACATGTGGCTCAACATAGACTTCCAATCATCAGCAGTTCTCACATTCAATGTGAAATTATACGAGGTACCCAAACCAGTAGCGTAAATGCACTTGTGCGAAAATAAATGAAAGCTGGCTGTTTTGCGTGATAAATTCAGATAATCGTCAATCGTAACATTTTGCGGTGTAATCTTTAGTATTTCAATGTCGTGCATAAGCTTCATCAACAAAATAGTTATCATTTCTTGCTAATTTATTACAGAATGGTACAGTAAACCTGCCACAAGATTCCTACCTGCATCGGTCTATAGTCACATTATATGGCGGCGTCCTGCGTGGTGTTCAAACCCTGAACATATCACTAGAGGGCGGCTTTATTGTGTATCCTAAAGCCAAGCTGGAGTCTGGAACCGAGAGTTTGTTTAATCTGAACAGCATCACCATCTTGGATGGAGGAGTGTTCCGATACGAAGGGACGGCAGCTGAAAATAACACCTTGGTGGTTAACCTTGACGGCGACCTGCTGATTCAAGGCGGAGGTCTGATGGAAGGAAACAGTCTAATGATGACGGGTACATCTCGAAACTAAACTGTCTTTTGTAATGAGAACATTATTACAAGTTGATATACTCGTATTCCAGTTAGTACTAACAGACCACAAATGTATATTGTCCAGATATTAATATCATATTAATGCCAAACTTCAGCGCTTTGTGAGATCACAAAGATGCCAAAAGCCACTTAACTGTTATACCGTTTAATATCAATTTATATCATATACATGCATATAAAGGGTATATATATATATATATATATATATATATATATATATATATACGTTGTATTAGTTCACAAGTATAATAGTTTCTTATTTATATATATATATATATATATATATATATATATATATATTAGTCAATTGTGACATTTACTGATATTTTATTCTTTCATAATATATGCTACCCTGTCTCAATACCTTTACTATAATTACGTATCGTTTTCTCGTTATTAATTATCATATAATATCTCGCAGCTGTCAATGTGACGGTCGATACAGATGGCTTAGTTAATGCTGTTGGCCGTGGATATCTGGCTGGTCACGGGTCCGGAGCACCAAGAGATACCACAAACGAGGCTGGATGGTGTGGAGGTTCGCATGGCGGCTTAGGGGGACGAGGAAGCGCACCAGGAAGTTCCGGCAAGGCACACGGCAATCTCTTTAAGCCTACAAGCTACGGCAGTGGTGGAAACGTGGATCAGGTAAATGAAGAATCGACTGAGTAATTTACGATTGGCTTTAGCCAATCACGCACCGCAGTCGTTCCGTAATTATTCTAATAGTGATTTGATAAATATCCACAGACGTCTTTGGGTGATTTTCTCTTTGGATAAGCAAGAGACCGATCGTTAGTTCGTCATTGAGTCTCGGTACAAGTAATAGAATTGCGTAATCGGTAATATGTTAGCAAAACATTAACGGCAAGAGATTGAAACCAACATCGGGAACTTGCATGCTACTACCATTTCGTGTATATGCTGACTTACTGAAATGTGATATTAGTAATTACTGACCGGATAAGGTTGCTCACCATAAATTGTATTTGGAGATGAAGTTACTAAATCACTGACGAAATGCTGAAATAACAACAAAATACATTTTAAGTGGAATAGTGCCTCACAGCTGAAACAAAAACCCAGCCATTATATGGAAGAGTTTTCTACTTGACATGATAGATGTTCCATCTCTAAACACCCGCAAAAATAGATCAGATAATCCTGGTATGGATGCTTACACAGTCAATCCTTACTACATGACGATGACAATTTGGATGAGTCGTATATATACAGCGTGGGCATATTTGGAGGGTATTTGATTCTTTGATTTCGCTTCATCATTACCTTTGGGGATCGCTCGGCCCATTTAGCCTATCAGGTGCACAAAAGTGGCCATAAAACATCAATCATCATCATCATCTACCACAATACATTATACATTGCGAATGATCACACAAGTATAGCCCTATTAGTGTATGCTAATAACTCGATTTATGAATATTAAATTATTTATATAAGTACCTTTAAAACACAGTAAATAACCAATATTATTACATCAACCAGTCACCAAATCTAGTTATATGTTATGATATTGGCAAGAACTTTGAAATATATACATTTATATTTTATTCATAGAAACCTTTACTACCATATTTGATCATGAATTTATATATATATATATATATATATATATATATATATATATATATATATATATATATATTAGTATATATATATATATATCCATATACATCTGATCATTTGGAGGGAGACTTTTACTAGACTAATGCAATTATATTTTCCCAGTTGTTAAATTGTTATTCGTCAGATATGTTAAATTTACAAAAATGTGTGTATTTATCAAACCAAAATTCCCCCTTGCCCACACATATCTGCTAACTCAGCTGTCCATTGATGCTGACTTGAAGTTCCATTTTACATGTGAGTTGAGAGATTAATATTTAAATTAGTCTTCAAAAGTTGCATCACTCTTTTAGGGGTTCAAACTTGTGACCAAGCACCACCCATTTCGCCACAAAATAATTGGATATCATTCCATCTTTAAGAACTCTGTTTTTATTGAACTAATTGTTTGTCTTACTCGACGAATGATTTATCATTATAATAGTGGTCTTGAGAAAGGCGCATGTGATACTCTAATTAAAGGAAGTTACCAGGTACATGCAAATAAGTAATCTTAACATTAATTACGATGAACTCAAACTAAGAAAGCAATTACAATTAGGCCAAAATATGTTATGAATGACTTCAAAAATAACAAAAATACAGACTTCGCCAAACATCGTACTACTTTAAAGGTGCCGGTGTCTGAGATAATTGAATCCTGGTACAAATGTAATATTTCCGGTCATTTAGTGTGCCATAGGGCAATGTTTATCGTGTGAGATTGATTTATCTCATCATCTGGATTGGTATAAGTCGTGATCAATCAAATCCAGTTCATATATCCATACATATAACCAAAATTATGTTATATTACTGTCATAACTAATATTAATTCATTATCCTTGTCACTCGCTTCAGTGTTATATTTTAGTGCCGATCAATATTAAACAGTGTTATTATAGGTAGTCGTCGAGACTTTAAAGCGAGATTTCTTAATTGTTACGGTGCATTTCATTGGCTGCACCGAGCCAATCACCGCCCTCCTTCTACTTGGACAAATCGTGCCAAGAAGCCGATAATCTACCAGATTGGTCATTGGGACAATTGTATCGATATCATGATATTTAAAAAAATTCTTTATCATGCAAAATTTATTAACTAGGGTATATACATTATATATACAGAGTAAACACCGCACGTCACAACTGTCGTCGTTTCTCGTCCAGTTGTACGTTCCCTCTTTTATAGGTAGATATATGTAATCTCATGGATCTAAATCTTTTTCTTGGAGTAATGGCGCGGCGCAATCAGAAATATGATAAATATATTACACTATTTAACAATCTATAACTTACTTCAGTCGTACAGATGGCCAAGTTTCCTCACGATACTGCAAACAAGATTCGTCTAGCTACTTGCGATCGTTTAATGAATAAAACAAAAAGTAAATCACAAATCTACGATAATACTAAAGCGGCAGCTTCTGTTTTGTTACGACTAATTTCATTGGTTTACTTCGAGCCAACCAGCGCGTTTCTTCTATTTGGTCATTGGAACTAAGTACATCGTGAGACGTTGCCTTTACACACTAAAGTACTAATTGTGTTGGTAGACCTAGTGGGTGTGTTTGAGCAGATAAGGTCACAGTTTATTTAAATCTGGCAAGTGTAATATTTGACCTGGCACGTTAAAAAGATGCCATACATAAAGAATATGAAAATGAAACGAAATAAAACATTTATATTGAAATATTTGGTCTACCATATATACAGTTAGAAGTAAATAAAATAAAGAAACTGACAGGTAAATACCTAACCGTCACAGCGTATTGAGGACAATCTTGAAAAGAATCCAAACTGACACACACACACACACGTACATACATACATACACACACACATACATACACACATGTACAAAATATTTATATGTAAATGCTCTATGTACACATAGACAGAGCATTTACATATAAATATTTTGTACATGTGTGTGTGTGTGTGTGTGTGTGTGTGTGTGTGTGTGTGTGTGTGTGTGTGTTGCTATTAACTACTTATGGTTGTCAAAGATAATTCAGATTATTATTACATTATGGACTGTCTAAAAGTTATTCTTTACAACCGGAATTACCAAATATGTATTGTGTTTCTTTTTTAATCACATTTTAAACTAAACTTAAACATTTTGATGATAACATAATTTCAGAATACTGGCGGATTTGGAGGCGGCATTATCTACATTGAAGCATTGGATACTATGGAGATTGATGGAGCTGTAAAGGCTGATGGTAATCCAGGTGTTGGCGATGGTTCAGGTGGTGGTTCCGGTGGCTCTATCTGGCTAAAGGCGAAGCGATTCAGAGGTAGGTGTTCATGGCTGTATAAGTCCTATATTATTATTATTATTATTATTATTGTTGTTGTTGTTGTTGCTGTTGTTGTTGTTATGACTATGAATTACCCTGAACGTGTTTATGCTCATTGTCATCTCTCGAGATTTTAGTATGGCAAAAGTTCGGATTATGTTTACATTCTTTGGGATAATAAGATTACTCACTATGACTATCCCTGGGAGTATGTTAGCGATATTTTTGTTTAGAATGGGTACTGGTCACACCTGAGTTATATGAACAAGAAAAGATTTTCTGGTAAAATATCTAAAAACACATATGAGTGCGTTTCGAACCCGCGCATGAATGTATATAGTACAGTACCCTAACCACTGAGCTATCAGGACGCTCCCGTCTCTAGGATGATGTGTTGTCCCGGGGGACTTCAACCGCTAGATGCAATCTATATATATATATATATATATATATATATATATATATATATATATATATATATATAATGTATTCAGGAAATGGTGTGTTATCAGCAGATGGTGCCGCATCTACATGTATACCTCATTGTGATAAATGTGATGCCGAGTTACGTTGTTTACGCTGTAAAGATAGTTACTACTGGGTTGATTATAACTGCGTACCACAATGTCTAGACTCAGACAACGAGAGATGTGGACAAGACTACTGTCATAACGTTTCAGTAGGCAGATACTGCGTGAATGAGATGAACACAAGGACGAAGGTGACAATGTTATACATTATGTTATTTTAACCAGATCTAGGTGTCGATTACTAAAACGTTTATTTTACACGCACACACGTACTCATGCACCTTCAATTCGTAGTTTGATTCCCCCCCCCCAGTAATAATTAATTATGTTATTCAATTAAAAATCAGTATTCTATTTAAATTTCAGATATCCGGAGGGGGCGGTGGCGGTGGTCGTATAGCCATTTATTCCACCGAGTCGTACATATATACAGGAGAACACACAACATATGGTGGTAAATCCGTACACGAGCCTGGTGGCTCTGGTACCATTTACATCGACCAAACTACGCCCAATAGCACCAGTACACACCTGTATGTCGACAACAGAGGCTACAGGCCAAGAAATATCTATATTGATGACGTAAACCTGGACAGCGGCAGGGCTTACATTGTTAACGACGACATGAAAAGAGACGAGTTCCATTTCAATCATTTCACGCTGATTGGAGATGCCCATCTGGTAATCTTGGATCACACCATTAAGAGTGTACCAGTCACCTTTGATCACCTGCACGGAGACTTCTCCGGATTCTTGCACGCTCACGGCAGTCAGCATATTACTATAGGAAACAGCGATCAGCCATTCCCGGCAGCGTTCAGAGTTTATCCTGAAAGTACTCTAAGTCTACCTTCGGGTATGTGTAATATTAGTAATATGTGCATGTATGTGTTTATGTATTCATGTATCTATGTATGTATGTATTTATGTGCGTGCGTGCGTGCGTGCGTGCGTGCGTGCGTGCGTGCGTGCGTGCGTGCGTGCGTGCGTGCGTGCGTGCGTGCGTGTGTGCGTGTGTGTGTGTGTGAAGAACCATTGGTACAGAGAATCATCAGGATACTTAGTCTAGAGAAATAAACTTCTTACTGAGACCTTAATGTCTTCCATTTTTTATATATATATATATATATAATATATATATATATATATATATTATTTGTTAATTTACATAAGATCTCGAATGCGCTGATATCATCATAGAAGGACAGATAGATGGAGTAGAGAATCTCTATATAGGTCAAGACGTTAGTGTCATCATCGGAGAAAAGGTAAATAGTTGTATTTCTCTTCATCAATATA
This sequence comes from Paralvinella palmiformis, assembly GCA_025642065.1. NCBI lineage: Eukaryota > Metazoa > Annelida > Polychaeta > Terebellida > Alvinellidae > Paralvinella > Paralvinella palmiformis. The sequence goes on from JAODUP010000273.1 coordinate 287,956, forward strand.
ATATTAAAGTAGACAACTTTAACTTTACTCATATTACTATATTACTTATATTACATCAAGGCTGATTCGATCAAGGTAGAAAGTGTTGTGATTCATCTGTGGCTGTCATTTAGTTTTATTTATTACTTCGTTATTAATATAAATGCGTGACTTCAGGGTAAAACAACGGGATTGAAGGATAAACAGTTCGAGTTAAACAGTCTCTCGGTATACGCTGATGGTCAGCTGATTTCGAATTATAGCGGCGACAACTCGCTAATTAAACCATCCTTGGAGTTAACACTTGCTGAACAACTACGTATACATCCAGGAGGTACAATAAAGGTAATAATGTGTGTGGGTGCGCGCGTGCGTGCATGCGTATGTGTGCGTATAGTTTTTTTTTTTTTCCGTTTTTTGGGGTCTCTCTCTCTCTCTCTCTCTCTCTTTTATATATATATATATATATATATATATATATATATATATATATATATATATATATATTGGATATTTATAACTCTGTAATACGTCAGTTGTGTAGCCTCGTTCTGTCTTCATTGATCTCACTGTGCGAAAGGCAAATTCTTGTGTATTCCCAATTCGAAGAAATTGGACATTCGCCATCTGCTTCAGGATGAATGAGTTTTATGGCATGCCATAAATCCTGCTGTTATCATAAAGCTATTTGTTTTTATTATGTAATCTTCTATAACGGAACTTACGCTTCGTAACACAAGACTGAGTCATCCCTTTATTAAATTAAATGTCAGTGAAGATCTCTTTATATCAAATGGACATCGTAATTTTTGTGTTTCAGACACCGTACCTAAGAGTTCATTCGGGCCAAGTTCAGATAGATGCAGCTGGTAAAATTGATAGCTCAGAAAGAGCCCCCTACAGTACCCGCAGTGGAGTTGACACACCAGCTGGAGGTATTGTCCTATAACTGATAACTTTATCGACTTCAGTTTCATGTAATTATTGTAATGTGGCTTATTGTTTGGTGTTATAATCTACCATAACTTTTATAGAGAAATGTAATATAACTTTTATTGAGTGTATGCATCTTATAGTTAGTTATCCATCTAGACTATTTACGAATAATACATTTTAGTTAGTGGATTTACTGATGTTCAAGGCGTAGCAAATAATTAAAGAGTCGTTCGCCTTCTTGTCTCATTCTAGGTGGCTCAGGTGGTGGCCACGGGGCAGCTGGTGGACAAGGTCATGACCATCGGTTGTCTGTGCACCCTTTGGTTCTCTGTACCAACCGGCCAGCTTCGGTGGACACGGAGGGTCTGGCGGAGGTGCGGCGGAGGATGCTGTCTGCGAGCCAAAAGGAAAGGCGGAAGGTGGCATCGCCGGTGGAATAATCCAGCTGTTCGTATCGAATGAGACAGTTCTCAACGGCGAGTTACTAGCCGATGGTGGTGCTGCCGGTGGTCCTCGGGGAGGTGGTGGTGCTGGCGGTAGTATTCTGATAAGCACAGGTGTCATCAGGGGTCATGGCTCATTAATGGCAAGAGGTGGCAGCGTACCGGATACTGAAAGCACCTGTTACGGTGGCGGCGGAAGTGGAGGTCGAATTGCCATACATTACGATAGCGAGTACTTCCTGGGCAGCATCCAGGCCCACGGTGGAACCAGCGAAATGGAGTGTGGCGGCGCCGGAACAATACTGTGGCATAATACAACGGGCGACACCTACCGACTCGTCGTGTTAAATCTGCCATCGTGCCATTCTCTCACTGATGAGATCGACTACAGCGAACTGGACGATTATCACAGAGGTTTAGAGAGCTACCATACGTGGCTCTTCGATCCAACGGTAGACATACATCGTCACCACTTCCACGAGGTAGAATTGGGGCTGAATGCCGAATTGGCACTTTGGAGGCGAAATATAGATACCTTCCAGCAGACGATTCAGGTGGAGAAGACCCTCGGTGACAAGAGTGGAATATTTCACATTGGACCACTGCAGGTATTGTCGTTGAAGTCACTCAACGCGTTATTATCCTTAATCGTTGAATGCCGTGTCAGTTCTTAGAAGTCTATAAAACTAATGCTTTTTTATCCTTTTAAACTTTAACAGAATTTAACGGTGGATCTTCCATACTCAAGTCCGGAGCTGCAGTTTGGCTTCTTTGTGTACAACAAAGGTACAGTGAGCATGAAGAGGATGCTCTACATCAATAATATCACAGTACAGGTAGCGGGCAATCTGCTTGGTGTTGAGGACCTGGTTATTGGAAACAATGGCACCCTTATCATCAGGTAAAGCATTCGCATTACTCACCACTGTAATCTTATCAATGGAATATTGCCTTGTTATATGATACACTATTTGTTCTTTTCTATATATATTTGTTGTCCCAGACACATTCTTATCTATGACAAAACAGCCATGGGCTTTTCGATCGGGGATAACATTGCCTAAACGTAATCTATTCTAGGAAAACTCCCGAAATGACGGCGGCAGAAGTCAAATTCAAGACACTTCTGGTCGAAGGAGGTGGTCACTTAATTCTGGAATCAGTGGAAACAATGAATACAGATTTGCTTGTTCTGTCGGGAGACAGTCTGGAAGTCCAGAGTGGAGGGGTTATTGAGCTAAATCAGGCCAAACTCAAAGTGAAATCCTGTTTTATCCATCAAGCTGGTTTAATTACCGCACACAGAATGGTGAGTTGTTAGTGAAGTTAAAATAATTATTGTGTTGTTGTTTTTTTTTTCAAACATAAAAATCACCATATTTCTGTTTCACATAAATATAATTTTATCCACTAATTTGAGCCAACAAATCTATTATCTAATATCATCATATTATACAAAAGAAATTCATCGAGAATAAATTTATTCTAATACATATTCTAATGCGATTATTTCAAACAGCCAGTTAAAGTTGAATAGATTTAACTATGTTGATAATGAATTGTATAAATAATAATAATAATAATAATAAAAATAATAATGATAATAAGGTGTATATCAGCTACGAAATCAAAATAGTATTTCGCCTGTTTGTATGCATAACAACCTAACTAATACATATAACACAAGATCTTATAATGATATTTATCTTTTGAATTGATGAACAGTATATTATTGTGTTACTTTTTAGCGACATTCAGGTCTGTCTGGGGTAGTTGTCGGGGAGGCAAGGGGCGGAGCTGGACATTCAGGCGTTGGAGGACTTGATCTGAAGAATGTGACAGGTGGCAAGTATTACGGTAACTTTATGAAGCCGAGTATATCTGGAAGTAGTGCAAGACAAAACATAACATCACCGGAAGTGGCCCTTGGGGGAGGACTGGTCATCATCGAGGTACAAGACTTCATTCATGTTGACGGTAAGTCACCAAACAATGGTGCACTGATAGCGTGTAAACCTTGAACATTTACGTCTTTCACACACCACACACACACGCACACACGCATATATATATATATATATATATATATATATATATATATATGCCTAAGTTATAAGTTTTATGAATGAAGCTTTAATATAAACGTAGTAATTATTGGAATTATTTTTAATTTCTCAAAGTATACAATAAAATATCTTATATTTATGTAATATACTAGAACCGGCATTGAACCGAGATGTTTTGCCATTGTCATAACACTTGGTCAACTTCATAAATAAACGTGAACATATAAGTGTTTGTTTTTAGATTCAAACAAGGAAGGGCTTAGAACTGTGTTAACATTAGGATAATGGTCCGCTTAGAAAAATGGTCATTTAAAGGAACTCTACAGCATTGTAATTTTCCCTTCAGGTGTAATATCTAGCAACGGCGAGTCTGGTTATGGGGGATCCGGTGGCGCGAGTGGTGGCAGTATCTGGATAACAACGAACAATTTATATGGAAGTGGAACGATCCAAGCCAGTGGAGGTTCAGGTGAATATGTGGATGAAATCGTTTATGTACCTGATTATTTGGTCATGTATCAGTGCGTTCTAAATTCTATCCATAATATTAAACAATGTTCAGCCTTCAAAAGGGAGTGTGTTCTTATTTATAAAATTTATATTGTTTATTTATATAGGGTCGGGACGTTGTGGGGGCGGATCTGGTGGCAGAATTGCACTTTATTATCAACAAGAGGAGTTCACTGGTACTTTCGAAGCTGGTGGAGGACATTCAAGTTATTCACCAGCAGCTGCTGGTACCGTGTACAGAGAGAAAATAGTGGACTCTGGACGAAATGTGGTTCTATTGACAGTTGATGGTGGCACGTCCTACCCAAAATTGGTTAGTAGTTAAAACAATCTGAAAATAAGCATACCCACTAAGAACAATGCATGATTAATTAGATTAGGTGCGTGCGTGCATATATATATATATATATATAATATATATATATATATATATATATATATATGGGGGTTATAGAGAGCTCTAAAGTCTAGTAATTAACGATTGTTTAACATGCTTTTGTATGCCAAATCCTGTATTTCTATTACGTTTCTCTTTTATTTTCAGGCATCTGGCTTACCTGTCACTGATACTCAGGTTACGCTGGTCGGAGATAATACATTGACAATTGATGAGCTAACAGTGATGAATGCGGCACGAGTTACCTTCGGGTATCACAGCTCGGATCCATTCGAAGTCACCATCAACAGCATACGGGGCAGTCCTGTTGTTGACAAACAAGCTCTAGGTACACTGGCCGTAGGCGCTAATTCGAAAGTGACAGTCATTAGCGCCGGCTCATACATACCCATCAATCTGGATCTAAAGCCAGGCGGCTCACTCACACTGCCCAGACAAGTGAAACTCCTGAATACGGACAATCATATAAATGGCACATTTGGAGGTGTGCAGGATCTAACAGTCGTAAAATCAAACATTACCTTTGGTTCACATGTCATGTCAAGTGTAGAAATGACCAAAGGATATATCACTGTTCAGAATATTACGCTGTTATCTGATGGAAAGATCAACCTGCTAGAAGATGTTAGGTATATGTTAACAATATTCAAGTATAAAGCGTGTGTGTGTGTGTGTGTGTGTGTGTGTTTATGTGTGTGTGTGTTAAAATGAAGGTCACCTAAATACACACATACACAAACACACAAATATATATATATATATATATATATATATATATATCACTCCCATATGTATGTATTAAAAGCAAACCTATTTGATTAAAGGTACACCTTGTCAGGGCAAGGTTTGAATATCAATCCAGGGAGCACTGTCAATGTGAAAAATGCCATATTAAAATACGATGACATATCCGTAGCAGAAGGTGGCATGATAGTTGCAACAGAACAAGGCTTTGACAGCACAATACCAGGTAAACGAAATGGGGAAATTTAACATTTTGGTGTATTAAGCTTTATATTAATCCTTAGATTCGAGTAAAGTGCCGATCACAACGTGCCTCGACCCGATAGTTCAATGCTTTATGATAAATATATTTATCCTACGTTCTTATGCCGACGTTTAGATTATTTCAAATGAAATGCTTACCCTTACAGGTATGCTGGAGCTGTGCACTGCTTGTGGTGCGAGTCACGCAGGTGAGGGTGGAATTGTTCCAGGGAATGGCACGAGAAATCCGGTTTATGGCTCGTTTATAAAGGAACACCCATACCTTTCCGGAGCTGGAAGTGGAAACGCTATTTCAGGAGGAGGCGCCATTGTCATAGAAGCGAATGCTCTTATTGTAAATGGTCAAATCAGAGCTGAGTGAGTATCGGTGTCCAAATATGGAGTGTGCTTTGATGGTTTCATTCACTATTCTATTCCCAGTTATAATATAAACAATGAATATTTTACTAGCAAGTTACAAGGAATGCATAACTCATCGCAAAAGTGTGAAATATATTGTTTTGCCTGCTATTTCAGTGGAAATCATAGCGAATCAGATGATCTGGGAGGTGGGGCAGGCGGTACTATCATAGTCACTGCTAATGATCTAACAATAACAGGTTAGGAGGCGTTTACCTTATTTACAATTTCCAATAGAATGGGGACTGAATTAAATATTATGTTTTAGTAGCTGGCCTCATTATCTTCATTTATAGAAGAGCACCCATTTATAGATTTTGAATTGTAATCTGTCGTAGCTCAATGCATTTATCAGGCAAAATGATGGATTACATTCCAGGTTTAATTAGTGCCTCGGGAGGAGCAGGTACCAGTAATTCAGGTGGCGGAGGTGGTGGTGTCATCATTCTGGAATATACGTCGGCCAGATTTGGAGGCAAGGTCGTCACCTATGGCGGATCAGGATTTGAGGCTGGAGCTGCTGGGATTGTTTACTATCATCATGATGACCTTGTTGAACACCGCAAGGTAAGTTATTTTAATGTGCGTGCGTTCGTGCGTGTGTGCGCGTGTGTATAAAGGAGAGAATAAACATTTAATTCTTTATCATTTCAGTTGGTCGTGGACAACGGCGATACAATAACAAAGGCAACATCCAGGTTGGTTCTCAAGGATGACGTCTATTTCGTCATAATCGAACAACTCGTAGTACGAGGACATTCCTTGGTGGGATTCGCTCCTCGTACAAAACAAGATGCCTTACTGTCGGCAAAGATCAATAGATTAGAAGGGACGAGCAACAATCTAGTCGAGGTGTCTAACAGAATCAAACTCTCCGTCGGAGTTTCCAAGATTCTCTACTTGACCGTCAACATCAGGCTTGCAGTGGGTGGAATTCTGGATCTTCCGAGCGCTACGGTGATTCAGGATGGTGCAAGTTTTGACTGGTGTGGCGCCGTCACCTCATTGGTGAATGTTACGGTTCGCAGCGGTGGATCGCTCAGGATGGCGTATCCCGCAGAGTACGGCTTGAATGAGGCACAGCCCGGTAAGGTGTCGCTTAGTACGCTGAACGTGCAGCACGGAGGAGCTGTACAAGGATCAACGACGTGCGAGAAAGAAGTTACCTCAGTTGATCTCTCCTTAGAGCATCTCAATCACATTGAAGGCTTCTCGTTAGATACGGATTACTATAATGTGGTTACCGAATATGACGAAGAAATCATAAGTCCGCTCGATGACAAGGCAAACTGTACTGTAACAATGTCAAACAAAGCCGAGATACGGAACGGTCAGGTATGGTGCACACACATACACGCACACGCACACACACGCGCCCACACACTCTCGTTCACACACACACACACACACGCATAGGGGGCAATAACAGATGATATTCATACCAACGGCTGTCTTCTGAGTAACACATCCTCATTTTTAGAACCTTACCACCGACGCAATATCACACCACATCTAACAAAACACATATAACCACAGTATTTGTGAATAATTCCCACACGAACTCATTACAAGTCCACTCTGTGCCTCAGCGCATAGCGAAATGGTACATCACGTGATCATGTACTTTGGCGGAAAAGGTTTTGGCGGCAAAACCATCTGTCAATCATGAAATGGTTAGAGTAAATTTCTTAAGACAATTAGCATATCAATAGATAACCCTTAAATGAGTTGTGATTGTTGCTAATTGGTACAGAACGAGAAAAGGAAAACATCACATTTTATACGATTGACATAGCTTTGTTAATAATTCTAATTAGGTATAATCAAATCAGTAAAGAATGTTTCTATTATCACTACTGTATTTCGACAAGATACCATTTGTTCCGCGTTAGTTGATGATCATTCTTAACTCGAAATGTACCATCTTACAGGAATGCGTCCTTCAACCAGGAAACCATGCATTCGATACATTGACGATACAGAGCGGAGGAAAACTGCTCCTGAAGGGCGATGTCGACCGAACAAGGAAAACCACGATCCAGGCACAGACAATCGTCATCCATCCAGGCGGTGAGATAATAGCAGAAGCCAATGGCTACTATACGGATGGACCAGGATCGGGCGGTTCTTCCGGTTACGGTGGTAGTTTTGGCGGTAAAGGTGGAAAGGTGACGGAATCTTCCTATCTCTACGGTGACATCCTTCATCCACTCGACTACGGCAGTGCTGGCTATGGTGCTACCAGCGTATCGGGTGGTCTGGGCGGTAGTCAGATTGAAATCCGGGTCTCCGACGTTCTCCAAAACGACGGACTGATTGACGTGAGCGGCAAAGGCGGCGTCTCGTCTACACAAGGGGGCGGCTCAGGTGGCAGTATTTACGTGGAAGCCGGATCGGTGAGGGGATTTGGCCAGTTTCTGGCTAAAGGCGGCACCAGCAAGGTGGGGAGGAGGCGGAGGAGGACGAGTTGCCTTTAGTACACTTGATAACATCGATGAGACATTTAACGGTCTAATCTCAGTCAATGGTGGACACGGTGATGGCCAGAGTGGAGGATCTGGTGAGTAAATGCCATTATCTTATCATTTCTTGTAGAGAAATATTCTCGCTCAGAACTGCAACACGCTAATTGTTATCGCACAATTCTCTCTTCGATGTTTAAGAATAGAGAATTATTTTAGAATTAAGAGAAATAAATAAATATTAGCACGTTGCGCTGATGATGTTTCATAGGTCATTACTAAAAGTTCTTCTATGCCGCTTTTAGGTACACTTGTGTACATCGACCGAAGTGCAAACCCACCCGCGGTGACTCTAGTGACAGAAGGCGATCCTAATTCAGAAACCACGTTGTCATCTAGCTTCAACATTCCACAGAGCATTGCTGCTCTGTATTTATTTGGTACTCAGTCAGTAATCACAGTCGATATGCAGCTAAGCATTGGCTTCCTGAGAGCTCAAACTAACAACACCATTTTGATTAAGTCTGGAGCATCGCTGACAATAGAACGACTCCACGAGAACGCCAAGGGCACTCAGTGTAACTTCGAAGTACAAAGCGGTGCAACTTTAACAATGGCAGACAGCGAAGTATTATACGTCAACTCTGAGAAGCCCTTGTTGTCCGTATCGGGTGTTCTGAATGCTGGAAAGGTAGTTGTTGGCAGCCAGGGTCTGTTCGCTGCACATGATGGCTCCGACATTAGAATTAAAAGTTTATTTCTTGATCGCAGCAGCATCGCCGACATATCTGTTAATGCACAGATAGGAATATCATCTGGTAACAGCTTCTTCTTGGATAGTTTGAGACTTGGACCGATGGCAGTTATCCTGCTTCACACAGAAGAAGTGACACTGAAAGCAGATGTCATTGAAATGATGTGGAGATCGAGGCTGAACACCACAACACTGCAGAAGCACATCCACATAGAAGCGGCTGAGCTAATTCTCCACGATGAAGCAATAATTGATGTTAGCGGTGGAGGACTATTGGCGGGGCTCGGAGCTGCAGCAGATAGTACCCAGGGCGCAAGCTATGGAGGAGAGGGGGGAAACAACCACGCGAACGTCTATGGATCTCCAACGGAACCGACACAATACGGTAGCGGTAACACCAGAAATGACAGAGGAGGCGGCGTAATAAGGATCTTGGTGACGAGAAGGGCAACAATAGATGGCAGACTAGCAGCCGATGGGGATGACGGGACGAATTCGGATGGCGGTTGTAGCGGAGGTAGCATTTGGATCAGCGGACCAGAACTGGGAGGTCATGGGGTCGTCTCGGCTCGGGGTGGTACCGCCGATGGCGATGGCGTAGGAGGTGGCTCTGGTGGTAGGATTTCGGTGAATGTGGCCAATTTGAATAATTTCTACGGCTACGCCGAGGCATACGGTGGAAAGGGTTCCGAACACGGAGCTGCCGGCACCGTTTATAAACAGTACTCGTTATTTGGCCAACAGAGAATGGATGTGATCATTAACAACGATGACAGCGATACAGAAGCCAAAACGGCCATCATCGATCCGACGGATGAGATGCATCTCATCCTCCTCAAACGAGCCGTCCTTCAGTTCGTCTCGTCAGCTAATGCTCCGCTCAATTTCCAGAAAATCCTTGGAGATAGGTCCGGACTGATAGTGGTCAATCCTGGTCAGTCCGTCACTTTGGCCACATCGTTTGGCATCAGTGAGCCATACGCCTTACCGTGTAAGGTATTCGTAAGCGAAGGGGCCCGGGTTGCCCTCCCCCAGAAGGTACTTCTCACAGACAATGATGGCAGTGACAACGACACCTTGAACCTCGACCTGAAAGGGACTCTATCTAACGTAAGGCAGCTTGTTGTTGGAAGCAATGCGAGAGTGAATGTAACAAGCGTGAGTAATACGATTACATCAGGCATAGCCAGCCAGCCAGGCTCGTTGACCTTTACGAAACTCGACGTAGCAAGTCATGGCATTCTGTATGCAGGAGTGCATGAACAAGAACCGGTACACATCCTGGTCCATACTGAGTTGACTGTGCATTTTGCCGGCATAATTCAAGGACGCAACCTGTCCATTGAGACCTCGAAGTTGAGTATATCGACAGGTGGCGTAATTCATGCCGATTATGCAGGATACCAAGCAGGTGCTGGTCCAGGACGCGGACAAACCCGAGACGATGTCGGTTCAGGAGGTAGCCATGGAGGATCAGGAGGCGTCTCGGCGTCAGATGCTGAACCAGTATTGAGATCCGTAGGTGGCCTGCATTTCGCTAAGCAGTTTGGTTCTGGTGGAGGATCCGATGGCGTTAATGGTATAGGTGGAGCCGGTGGAGGTATCATTCTGATAGACTGTAACGGAAGACTTCGACTGGATGGCGAAATATCCGCTCGCGGGGAAGAGGGATATAACACGGGAGGAGGTGGTGCCGGTGGAGCGCTGAAAATACAAGCACAAGACATGTTAGGATCCGGAACCCTGGATGCAACTGGTAAATAGATAACATCCAAACTTATTGACTCAATCTAGTTGACTTCATATCTTACATACATACCATATCTCGTTAATATTTCACAACCATCTACTGAATATAATAGTGCATTCTCTTAATATCATACCCAGGTGGAGCCAGTGGTAGTTCGCGGGCTGGCTCAGGCGGTGGTGGAAGAATAACGCTGTCTGTGTCCGCTGACTACAACTATACTGGTGATATTTTGGTTGGTGCCGGTCCATCTGACCACAGCGGCGGTTCGGGTACAGCCTTAGTCACCATCACCAAGAAGAATGCTCCATATAACATACTGATCATGGAAAACAGTCGCGGCGCTAGCTCAGAGCAAGGACAAACTTACTTCGATGAAGGCGATTCTCAAGTGTTCAGCTTCGACGAGATTCGTATCACAGACAAGGTCAATCTGTTGCTGAAAGGTCAGGATATCAACGTGATTGCTAAGAGACTGATCTGCACAGGAGATTCCGTGATCCATGTGCCTGATTACGTAAACCTCACCGTCGACACAACTCTACAAGAGACAACAATACCCTGTAGTCTGGATGTGGCAAGAAATGGAGAACTCAGATTGCCCCGAAAAGTAACCTTCCTTGGGCCTGATAATAATTTGGCCGGTAAGAAAATATATCTTCTAAGATCGTTCATATGTCTATTTGTATGTATATGGGGTAATTATAGTGTGATTTACATAAAGTGATGGGGGAGAAAACATCTGGATTACTTACCTACTAGTGTATCATTCTTTTAATAGGCACATTGACAAATCTACACGAAGTTGTCATAGCGTCACATCAACACGTACAATTCAGTTCAGACACACGTACGGCAACCTTCGTCGATGGCCAATACAAGGTCATCTCCGATCGCGGTGCCTACCGATTTTCGGCATTCACCATTCAGGATTACGGGGAAGTAGTGTTTGATTCTGGAAATATGAAACTATCCCTTGGTGCACTGGAAATGTTCTACAGATCCAGACTGATCAGCAAGCAGCTGCTGCTGGAGAGTAACGAAATCGTTTTACATCCAGGCTCTGTTATGGATTTATCTGGCGGTGGTTATGAAGCGAACCAGGGACCTGGAGCCGGAACAAAGGTATCACACCTGATAATGTAAAGCCGCGGTTAAGGTCAACGTTTATACTTGATACTGAACCAGGTCCACTTATGGTGTTAACTCCGTGGTTTCTTGATATGTTTAAACCTATTATAAAAGTTCACTTACTTTCGCCAATAAACAATATTTATCACTAATATTTCCTGTTGAGTTGTTGCATACATCTTACCGGGAAATCACTAGTCAGCTTCTCTGAAT
>JAODUP010000273.1:305000-427500 GCA_025642065.1 Paralvinella palmiformis
TACTGATCAATACAAAACGCATACACGGAATAGGCAAGTTGTCGGTAATTGGTGGGGACGGAGAAGGTAGCAGTGGAGCAGGCTCCGGTGGTCGGATAGCGGTCTATTCGACCGAGATGATACGCTTTATTGGCGAGTACAAAGCTCACGGAGGCTCCTCAAGCCATGTGTACAGCAAAGGCGGTGCGGGAACGGTCTATCTACATGACATAAAGAATAGCCGACCTTATGAGAGGCTATTCATAGAAAACAATGGAAATCCATGGGATAAGTAAGTATTGTATGATAAAGATCATGTATTGACCCCGCTAGCGCTCTTATGTTGTTGTTTTTTGGTTTGTTTATTTATATTTGATAATTTATATTTGCAACTAATTTCAAATATACAGATATGCCATTATCAATGAACCTGGTGTCACTGATTATTACATGGACGAGGTGCACCTTAGCGGTAACGGCGCACTGAGAATTGACAATCCGAACAGCGGCAGAGTTACCTTAGACATCCGTAGCGTGAAAGGCGACGGCTCTGGCCTGCTTCGTGCCAAGAAGAATCAGTATTTTGTACTAGAATACGAAGAAGCCGTCATTCAGGCATTTACCAGTGGAGTGAATCTAATCATTGACGAGCAGGCTGAAGTGATACTACCCTCTACTTACTACGTGCTCGGGACTGGCGTCAACCTGAGAGGCTACTCCGAGACGCGATCCCTTCAGCTCTACGGCAGGCTGACTGGAGTGATACACATGTCAGTGACCGAGGGCAAAACCTTCTACTACGGCGCAACAGGACATACTGCGGCTTGGTCTAACAAGACTTATACCCACATAGATCAGCCGGGACAGTTCAGCCTCGCTCGATTGGACCTAAAGAGTAGCGCCACCCTGAAATACACCCCTGATACTGCAATGATCTGTGATACAGGTTAGTGTTATTATCGCGTATGCAGTATTTGCTGACCAATTCTGTATTAATACTAGTTTGAAACACACAAACAGGGCACTCTGATTATGCAGTAGTTAAAGCACTGCTCGGCAAACCTCCAGGTTCTGGGTTCGAATCTGACTCATACCTGTGTTTGTGGAATCTTTCCCTGGACTTAGTAACTTATATTAACTTAAGTAACATGTTTTGCTAACACCTAGGTATAATCGATGTCCGGTACAAGGCGACCATATCGGCCGAAAATATTACCATAGCAACCGGTTGGCTTAATGTGGAAGCAGGAGGCTCGATTACGGCGGCAGCAATGGACAGACCGCTTGATACACTCGACAACACACATGGTAGGGGAATTGATGCCAGTGGCGGGGGTAGAGCTGCTGGAGCAGGGTATGCATCACGCGGTGGCTACGTTTACTTGGACAGTGATACGCTGCAGTCTGCCGGCGGACAGTACTATGGCAGCATGTACAAGCCATTGGATAGGGGTAGTCGAGGAGGCAGTAATGATCTAGATAGGAGCGGTGCCGGCGGCGGCGTGATTCACGTAATAACTGGATTTACCTTGTACTTAGATGGCGAGATTTCGGTGAACGGCGGGCCAGGTGTGAGGGCTACCGGTGGAGGCAGTGGTGGCTCTATACTGGTTCGTGTCTGGGAGTTGGAAGGACATGGCACGATGAAGGCTGTTGGCGGCGAAAGCCCCCAGGGATGTGGTGGTTCTGGTGGCCGCATCGCAGCCTATATGGGGACGAAGAACAACTACCAGGGTATATTCAAGGCCACTGGCGGGGTCGGGTCCGGTTATCTGTTATCTAGCGGAGGACCGGGATCGGTCTACATCCAAGATACGCGAAACACGCGGCCGTATAATCAGTTCATCCTGGATAACTCCGGCTGGAACTGGGATCAGTATTATACGCTGGATGAACCGGGAAAGTTGGACTATAAGTTCAACGAGGTGCACCTGTTGCGTAGCGCGTCCCTACAAATGCTGACAGATGCGACGCAACGTAACCTGATCATCATGAAGTTGTATGGAGATAGAACGGGACGCCTGCATCTGAAGACAAACCATGCCGGATTCCTTGAGAAAGCCGAGGCTTCCAAGACGACGACCAAGTCACCAGCCAATATCTGGATTGATGAGGGAGCCAAAGCATTTATGGCCACGCTGGTCTACATCCTTGGCAATGGAAAGGTTGCCTTCAAGTGGAACGGCGAAGTTATTGGTGTGCAGCATCTACGAATTGTGCCGGGACGAGTGGTCGAAATGGGTCCATTCGCCCAGACCAGCTCAATATCAAATGGTGAATACAGACCGGGAGAGCCAGGACGGTTTAACTTCTCAAGCTTCGAACTCGGCGCTGGATCATCATTCACCTTCCCAACACCAATGGGTATGCACTTCACTGTAGGCTTCTTGGTAAGTTGATTCGCTATAGAGAGCATAAAATAATAATAATAGGCTTTGTAGTGCACATATTGTGAGGAGATGTAATATATCCTAGCTATTAACGCAGATGTATTTAAAATAACCTGTCTAGACTACCATTTATTCGTTGCTCTATTACAGGACATCAAGTACGGCTCGAGCTTTACTGCAGAATATTTCGAGGTGAGGGCGTCAAATTTCATATTAGAGCCCAAGGCAGCCCTTGACAGTAGCGGACGAGGTTATCTGTCTGGTGGCCCGGGAGATGGCGCTACTGTCGGTGCCGGAGCTGGTTATGCCTCTCGAGGAGGCAGTGGTACGTTAATATCTCGTCTCTATAGAATTGTTTTATATATTCTTTGCTGCCAAACGCGCGACTATTCTCATTGACGAGTCAAACTTTCGAGCGTTACTGTTATCATCCGTTTCACAACAGGGACCACATCGTCTGAAGGAGGCCGCTCTTATGGTTCGCTGTTTAGGCCGAAGGATGCAGGAAGTCGAGGTGGTAAGTGTACTACGTTGAAGTTAGGAGGTCGTGGTGGTGGCCGAATGCGCATCAAAGTTGGCTCCGAATTCCTGCTTGATGGACAGGTCGATGTAAACGGTGATCAGGCGTCATGTGATGGAGGAGGCGGCAGTGGAGGATCTCTGCTCATAGAAGTTGGTATGTGAGGATTTGGACATATATTTAATCGCGCGCGCGCGTGTGTGTGTGAGTGTGTGTGTGTGTGTCAGTGTATGGGTGTGTATGGGTCTGTCTGTCTGTCTGTCTGTCTGTCTGTCTGTATGTCTGTCTATATGTCGGTATGTCTGTCTGTCGGTATGTCTGTCTGTCTGTCTGTCGGTATGTCTGTCTGTCGGTATGTATTTCGATATGTCTGTCGGTATGTCTGTCTAGTAGACGAGAATGAGATGAGGTCAGAAGTGATTTATAATAACTGGTGAAGAATGATAGCTGAGTTAAGTAATGTTCTTGTTTAGACATCTGAATTAAACCTTTGTTACAGGTGATATGAGAGGACACGGTTTCCTGAGATCTAACGGTGGCCGCGGAATTAAATCGGCAGGTGGAGGTGCTGGTGGAAGGATAGCTCTCCATACTCAGTATAATAATGAATATCATGGAGTTCTCCAGGCCAATGGCGGATCTAGTACAGGATCAGGTATAATGCACACACACACACACACACACACACACATAAACACACACACAAAACACATACACACACACACACTTATGTATGAATGTATAGTTGGATATATATATATATATATATTTATATATATATATATATATATATATATATATATATAATTATACGGATGAACATCATCACAATTGATAAAGTTATTTACAAATTTGTATATAATTTTGTTTAAATTTTCTGATGACATTACTAAGTAGTGTAAATAGATATTACCTTTTGACCTAAGTCTCCTGCTAACTAACATAAATGTCAAATATATGACAGAAACACATATGTGTTGGTCTGATATTAAACAGGTGATACAGGTGGTCCAGGTACGGTATTTATTGAAGATTACCGTCCTGATAACCGTAGCTGGCACAGAAGACTCTACATAGATGGCCTTAGTTTAGCCATACCTAAGCCAGTCGTCGTGTACGAGAGAAATCCGAGAGTCACCGAGATGGGTCTGGAAGAAGATAATCGTGCTGACGTAGCATTTGATCACGTGATGATTAATAATAAAGTGAGTGGTTATGAAATATTAGTTTTCGCTCCAACCCCCCAACGCTCCCCGCAAACAGACATGGCTCTCCGATAGAGCAGTGGTTATAACAGTGGGCTGCAAACCTTGTGGATTCAAATCCGGATTTGTTCCCCTTGGGTGTTGCATCTCGGCCACATGTCTCAGGTGTGACCAACGCCGAAATTAAATAACTCTACTCGACAACAGCAATACCCTTAACATTATTATTATTATTATTATTATTATTATTATTATTATTATTATTATTATTATATAATTACAGAAAATGCTTAGCTTTTGAATTTAAAGTATGCATCGTTCCTTTTTGTTTTAGATCGACATCAAAGTTTAAATTATTGCAACAAGCCATAATTATATTTTCTAATTTATAAACGCTATTATTAAAGCCCAATGGTTACCATTGCAGGGCGTGTTGGAAATAGAGGATGGTCCTAGTGACACTGTATCATCAGTCAGTATCCATACCGTCCTGGGTGATAGCACTGGCTTCCTGCATCTCCAGTCGGATGACAGATTCTATGTGGAGTTTAGTCCGTACGAGTCTGTCCGCTCCTCGCCACCCTGCAACTTTATTATCGATGAAAGCAGTGAACTGTGGCTTCCACAAGACTTCCGCGTCGTAGGAAAAGCATCTCCGGCGGTAGATTTCCAAGGTCACATGGCCGGTGTGTTCAATCTGACACTGGCAGAAGGCAGAGAGATGCATATTGGAGAGAGAGCAACAAATTCCAGATACATAGTCGGTGAATACGTTAATTCCCCACAAGGTCAGTATACGTAACACTATTAATATTGAAAAGCTTCCTTCATATTTTTATTTATTTAATTGGACAGGCAGAATGATTCATCTTCAGTTCAGTATTAAGATATAGAAATTAAAATTTTATATTATAAGTAGGTAGATGTTTAGTTAAAGTCAAAGTACGATGCAAAATTCATCAACAAATGACCGGATGCAGTTGGTTTTCATATCAGTTGAATAATAATTCACACCGACTATTTAATTCTACTTGAACTTCGAAGTATCATAAAATCAGGTTTTCTCAATTTAATCCAGTACAATTCTGTCGGCTCGAATCTAAATAATTAGCAAAGGATAGATTAAATTCACCTGCCTGGCTAGGTGACAAATACAAAATTTTCTTAAGGAAGTTTTTGCTTTTACAGGAACCCTGACATACGGTCATATGATGCTCGAAGCTGACTCCGCCATTCAGCATCCATCGACATTACACTTAGCAATAGCATCAATTCTGATGCGGCATGCGGCCACACTGAAGGCGGACAACATAACAATAGATGCTGGTCTCGTACACATGGAGGGAGAAGCGACGTTGGATGTTAGAGGCAGGGGTTTACAAACGGGCCCTGGAGCCGGATCATTAGATGACGAGAATCATGGCATGGGTGGTAGTCACGGTGGTTATGGCGGCGGAACAAATCCCGAAGGGGCACAGAATGGTCAGTGTAGAGCTTATGTGGGAATAAAGGTCTAACTGTTTGTAATCTGGATTTTATATATGGGGATGTGCTAGAGGAATGCGTAACGGTGATGATGATGCGGATGTCTATTCGTCCTTATATCTAATAGTATGGTGTTTGTGTATGTGAGAGAGAGAGATGTGTGTGTGTGTGTGTGTGTGCGTGCGTACGTATGTGCGCACGTGTGTATGTACGTGTTTTATGATACATATACACATATTCAAAGCAACAAAACTAAAACATCCCTAAAATATACCTCTTCAGAAATGTACATATACTTGAATTTACACATGTACAAACATTAACATAAATAAACCTAAGCATACATAAACAAAAAACTCATATATATGTATATATATATATATATATATATATATATATATATATATATATATATATATATAATAGTGAGCCATAAGCTTTAATGATAAGTCTGGGAATCTCATCACCATGTGTGACCCAGTCAATTTAATCTCTCTACATATTTCTACATCCGTGACATCTACCCATCTTCTGATATATTATCTTTCTAATGACACTATACAGGTGTACCATATGGCTCTTACATAATCCCATCCCATTATGGCAGTGGAGGTGGAGGTGGAGCTTCAGCGGGTAAAGGAGGAGGTCTTATAAAGCTAAATATAAGTCGCAGCCTTCACTTAGATGGATACCTGTACGCCACAGGAGGCGATGCCAAGTTAGACAATGCAGGAGGAGGTAGCGGCGGCAGTATATACATCATAGCTACAAACTTTTCGGGACACGGCAACATATCAACAGAGGGCGGCACGGGCAGCGGAATGGGATATGGCGGTTCGGGAGGTAGGATTGCCGGTCAAAGTACTGTGGCTTCGAGAATTCTCCGGTAGGTACATCGGGTTCGGTGGACGGGGTGGCACGCAAAGGAACGGTTCCGATCCAGGAAATGCCGCGGGCGGTACCGTCTTCTATACGGAAACCAGCGGCGGCCTGACCAGCAAGGAAGTGATTAACACCACCGATGGGTTGATCTTCAAAGACGGATTCCAGAAACTGATCATTGACAACGACAACAGGAATAAGCGGCTGCCGACGCTGATCGAGAGCGAGCAGTCGTCGTACTTCGAATTTGACGAGGTCGTCGCTCACAATCATGCCGTACTTCAGATGACTGGCAGCGACGAAATGGTGGTGCACAGATTTAAAGGAGACAGAACCGGCCTGTTCCACGTACTTCCCGGACAGAAGTTGTACGTTGAATATATAGCATCGACTAGCGGCTACACCATCGCTCCAGTAAGTTATAAGATAGAGGCCACGGGAGAGCTGATAACTCCATCTTCCGTCACCATGTTAGGGACGCGGACCGAAGTGTATGGACGGCTCGTCAACATCCACATTCTGACCATTGCCGAGGGAGCGCACACCGTGTTCTATTCAACAGCACAGACTGCCATTTTAGAGAATAAGATTTACACTCACCTCACAGAGCCAGGAAACATAACCTTCGCTTCCATTATAATCCAGCGTGGCTCGGTGTTAGAGATGACGCACATATCCAGCCCCATCACACTGCATATCGACACGTTCAGGCTGAAGTATCAGGCGCTAATCCTGATGAATAAAGGCTTCATCGACTCGGACACTGCTGACATGGAGTGTGAAAGTCTCCTTAGCTTAAACTTCACTGGAAAGCCGGCGAATTCCGGAGTAGGACGTGGCTACGCCACCAGCAACGATACTGGTACTGGAGCATCACATGGCGGACACGGCGGCGTTTCCAAATCTGGCCGAAGAGGTAAAGAAATCGATTTAGATTGGTGTTTAAGCTGGTATTTTCCTCTACTCTGTCGGTGTTAAATGTAACAATATGTAAAAATGTGCTGTAATACATGACACTCACACTGTATTCTTTAAAATTGTCAGGTACAACCTTCGGGTCGCTGTATGAGCCTCGCGAAGAGGGTAGCGGTGGTGGTAGTACATCTCAAGGTACAGGAGGTAGCGGAGGCGGCAAGATGTTCTGGCACAATGGCAAGACGTTGACGATAGATGGAAATCTGATGCTGCTCGGTGAACCGGGATCTGGAGGCCATGCTGGAGGCGGAAGTGGAGGCAGTATTCTGATCAGGACGTTAAACTTCTCGGGATTCGGTTTAGTTGACGTCAGTGGCGGTGACGGTGATAGCAATGGTGGCGGTGGTGCAGGAGGCAGACTAGCGGTTCACATAGAGTTTGCAAACAAGTTTTCCGGAAGACTAAGATCAGCCGGTGGCCACGGCCCGGGGTTGACTCCAGGTGGCGCTGCTGGAACTGTTTACGTAGAAGAAACAAACCGTGGGCCACAGTATTCTGAGATTAAATACGATAAATATCTGAACACGACGAGACTGATTGCACAGCATAAACGAATCGAGATTGATAATGAAGATTTAGATATGGATCTCTACAGAAAACATGCCGAGCCATGGCTTTATACAGTCATCAGTGAAGGTGTTTATGAAGAATACGAGTTCAATGAAGCACTAATGCAAGGGCATTCCAACTTGCTGATTGGCTACCCAGATAACAGTGATCATGTTACCGTCTGGATACACAAGTTCTATGGAGATCGTACTGGCTTAGTACATATGAGGGAAAGGCAGCAGTTGTACGTAGAGTACCAAGTTTCAGTAGTAAACGAAACAAGAGCACCGTGCAGTTTTAGGATCGACGCTGGAGCTGAGATAATTCTTCCTGAAATAGTTGACTTGGTCGGAAGTAGGACTTGGATTGGTGGCCTCTTCACAGGTGTACAGGATTTGTACATAACAGGTGGCGCTGATGTTGTCTTCTTATCAACAGCCCAAACGGCACTGCTAGAAAATGGAAAATATGTAATGTTAACTGAACCAGGAAACTTCACTTTCAGTCAGCTTGTAGTAGAGCGTCAATCGAAAGCACAGTTCAACCAGATCGAAGGAGAAATGACAATTACCTGCGCTATGTTTAGAGTTAAGTACCAGGGTGAGTTGTTTATGAATGATGTGGATATCTTCTCAACCAATGCAATAATTGAGAGTCAAGGAATCTTTTATTTTGATGGTGCCGGGTTTGGTCCAGAGCAAGGTACTGGCCGCGGTACGACATTGGTAGATGGCACTGGATTGGGTGCAGGATATGGCGGTCAAGGTGGTGGACCAGGACCGTCGTATGGCGGCATTCCTTACGGATCGCTCTACAGTCCAAAGGTAAAAGGATCCGGTGGTGGTAATGGTAACGGTATCGGTGGATCTGGTGGTGGAATCCTGCATTGGGAAGTGGCCGACAGTATGGAAATGGACGGTATACTGTCACTTAGAGGATCTAACGGCACTGGTATCGACTCCGGGGGTGGTTCCGGTGGAGGTGTGCTCATAGAAACCATCAACATTACAGGGCACGGATTGATACGAGTCAACGGTGGAGATGGACGAGGTCGAGGATCCGGTGGAGCTGGAGGCAGGATTGGCATACGATGTAAATGGAGGTATGCGTATGGAGGCGGGTTTGATAACTATGGTGGCCAGGGAGGTGACTTCCATGGTAGATATCACTCTGGCGCAGCTGGCACTACATACAAAGAAGAGAACTTCAGAGAACTCGAATACAGGCACAAGAAATATGATAAGGTTCTGAATACCACTTTCTTGGCGGTGGACCACACCTATATGCATTCGCACAACAACTACTTGTACAGTCCAGCAGCCACTGTTATCATGGACTATTACCGAGATGAGTATGAATTTAATGAAATGGAGCTTAGTGGCAGTTCGAGACTGCTTGTCTACCATCCAGGTAATGCCACCCTCGTACGGCTCACTGTGCATAAGTTCATTGGAGATCGGACAGGACAGCTGCATCTGAGACCTGACCAAAAGGCATACATAGAAGTGGTGGAATCGGAAAGTAACAGAACAGAAGCCCCATGTAGTTACCTGGTTGACGCCGGCGCAGAGATTTTCCTTCCAACGGAGTTCCACGTTCATGGCACGAACAGTTCAATAGCAGGCCGCATAACTGGCGTAAAGCAGTTGTTTGTGGAAAATAAGGCCGTGGTCGATCTGTATTCCACCGCTCAAACTGCTCTTGTGGAGAATGGCAGTTATGTGATGATGACACAACCTGGAAACTTCACGTGGGATTCCGTAACCGCAAAGCGCGGCAGTACGATCGGATTCAACAGGATATCCGACATGATGGTCTTACAAGTCAGTGAGGTACGCATTAAATATCAAGGTTTATTATATATGAATCAAGCAGAAATCCAGTGCTCCTTCGCCTGGCTGGAGAGCGAAGGCATTTTCCATTTAGATGGCAAAGGATATGGTGCTGAAGCTGGACCCAGTGCTGGCTACACGGTTGACGATACTGGCCGAGGAGCTGGTCATGGTGGCTATGGTGGCAGCGAAGATCCCGATAATGCCGCGCCAGCGTATGGCTCACTGTACACTCCAAAGGAATTTGGATCTGGTGGAGGCAATGGACAAGGTAAGGGTGGATCAGGTGGCGGCATATTGGAAATGCACGTTGGTCACAGGATTGAACTGGACGGATTACTCTCGGCTAATGGTAAAGATGGAGAAGGTACTAACGCCGCGGGAGGTAGTGGCGGTTCTATTCTGATCACCAGTACAAACGTAACAGGACACGGAGAGATCAGCGTTAAAGGTGGGAGCGGGGTAGGAGCTGGTGCTGGTGGTGCTGGTGGCAGGGTCGGGATTCATTGCAGGTGGAGATATTCGTTTGGCGGAAAGTTCACGGATCACGGTGGTAGTGGTGATGGAGAGTTTGCATTATCCAGAGGCGCGGCGGCTGGTTCGACATTCGTAGAAAACAACCTCAGACCATTACAGTATAGAGAGCTCAAATATCTTAAAGGTACCAACACCACTTACTTCCAGGTAGATCACCAGTATGTACACATTGACAATGAAGGGCTGCTGGTTCCTGTACCGTCGATGATCATGGAAGCTGAAAGAACTGAGTACATGCTCGATGAATTGGAGCTGACCGGACACTCGAGGCTCGTCTTCTACCATCCACCGAACTCTCATGTCACCATTACTGTACACAGGTTCATAGGTGACAAGACCGGACGCGTCCACCTACGGCAGAAACAGAGGTTGTTTAGTGAAGTCGTTGAGTCGGTGCGCAATGTAACAGAGGCACCCTGCAGCTACATAATTGATCACGGAGCTGAGCTGCTGTTGCCGACCGAGGTACGCTTTCACGGTACAAACACCGACCTGTTTGGTTTGATTACTGGCATACATCACATGTACATAATAGCAGGTGCCGATGTCACCGTGTACTCGACTTCACAGACGGCGCTTATTGAAAACAGAGAATACACCGCCATAACGGAAGAGGGTAATTTTTCGCTGCCCACCATCAACATACACAGAGATGGCCTGCTATCGTTCGCTAAAATAGAGAATGACTTGACCATCACCGCGGCCTCATTAGAAATCAAGTACCATGGCAAGATTGTGATGAACCATGGCTATCTGGATGCGGGCGAAGTCGATCTGGAAGCTGAGGCGCTGATAACATTGGATGGTACGGGACACGGTGCTGGGCAGGGACCTGGTTCAGGACACGGATCGTCCGGTGGTAGTTATGGAGGAGTGGGTGGCGGCACCACATCCGGCCTGCCGTATGGTTCGGTATATAAACCTGGTGGCTGGGGCAGCGGCGGCGGTGGCGCCGGCGGTGGTACAGGAGGTGGTTACCTCAAGCTAACAGCTGGACGGCGGCTACACATCGATGGCGTCTTATCAGCCAGAGGTGGTAACGCTAGCAGTAGTGACAGCGGAGGCGGGTCCGGAGGGAGCATCTTGTTGGTATCGTTTAACATGAGTGGCCATGGTACAGTGGATGTTGGAGGTGGCCATGGTTTCGGTAATGCTGGTGCTGGTGGTAGTGGTGGAAGAATTGGGGTCCATATTGCGTTTGATAACATCTATGGAGGTCAATATCTTACTAATGGAGGCCTTAGTGGTAATGAAAGCAAGACGGGGCCCAGTGTTGGCGGACCGGGCACCATGTATAAATACGAGTCGAACCGGGGTCCGCAGTACAGGGAACTCAAATATAATCCGCGACTTAATACGACCGCCATTAATCCAGAACATTCTAAACTACTGGTTCATAACGCCGATCTGGATACTGATAATCCCACCATGGTGATGGAAAGTGATACCGTTTTCTACGACTTCGATGAGGTGGAAGTGCATGGTTATGCCTATGTAGAGTTCTACGATCCCGAAAGCGACAGGCATGTTAACGTTGTAATTCAAGAGTTAACTGGCAACAAGAAGGGCTTGGTCAGGGTGCGCAAAGGACAAAGACTGGTGGTGAACTTTGTCGAGTCCACGCATACCTATCTAGATGCACCTTGTGGTATTCACGTCGATGTTGACGGTGAAGCAGTGCTACCTACAACGGTAATTGTCACCTCGGAAGCGGTGATAATTGAGGGACAGCTAACTGGCGTTGATCAGTTATTCATCGAAAGGCACGGAGAATTCATCTGTAAATCCGAATGCCACTCAGATAAGCTACCGAAGCAGTCAGTATTGTATTCATTATCTGGAGATGGGATGAATGCTTCGGCTCAGCTTGGGTTTCAGATGGTAGATGTTGCAAACGAAGGGCAGCTAACGATAGAGAACGATATACATACTGGGAGTGTCATAGCTGGAGAGATAACCGTTCGTGCCGGCGGCGTGATATACTGCAAAGGATTAAATACTTTAATCGAAGCTTCTAATATCACAGTTGAGAAGACTGGACAGATTAATGGGACAGGCTCTGGTTATAAAAACAATCAAGGCCCAGGAGCGGGGCATAGCACACAATTTGAAGGTTCCGGTGGTGCACATGCAGGTTTAGGTCAGTACCTGTGTAGATGTATTTCATGTTTTCTAAGTAAAGCGTGTAATTTCTAGAGGATCGCTTAATTATATTGATCCTTTCATTGCATCAATTTGCTTAATATGAGAAATTCACTGTTTTAATAATAACTGGCTGCAGGTGGTATAACGAGACAATCTAAGACAGGTAGCAGTACACCTTATAATGGATGGCTGGCACCATTTGAAGCAGGAAGTGGAGGAGGTGGCTCACTAGGTGGCAGTGGAGGCTCGGCGATTAAAGTCAATGCTGGACAGGTAATTCGCTATATTCATATATTATGAGTGATGTAATCTGATGAGGCTGCTTCGTTTTTGTTTTAATTTTATCCCTATAACGCATATGTATAATTTTTACCTTTCCTTCCGAAGCGCCTACATGTGGATGGCGAAATAACTAGTAATGGCCAGAATGGCAAGAAAGCATTAAAGAGTGGTGGAGGTGCCGGGGGTTCAGTTCTTATACAGGCTGCACAGTTAGAAGGATATGGAACAATTTCTGCCAATGGTGGAATGGCATATGATAATATAGTCTCTGGAGAAACGACTTACGGTACGATTAGATCATGATTTATACATCAATAAGAGGGTTGGGGCTGAATTAAAGTAAAGTCTATGTATTGTGCATTCTTTTTCAAAATGAATTATACCATGTATTTGTTTGGATTAATTAATTAATTAATTTTGTATTACTATTATTATTATTATTATTATTATCTGTGACAGGAAATGGAGGAGGATCAGGCGGATTTGTGACAATTTATGTCGAAGAAACGTTCGGATTCCGTGGAAAGACAGTTGCCCTTTCTGGTCCTGGTGCTTATCCTGGCTGTCCCGGTGTAGTTTACCAGGTGTCCAGAGATGGGATTACTTACTACCGTAAGCTAATTGTGGAAGGAACTGGCATGACCATACATGACTGGGATTATGAAGCCACGTGGGATAGAGATGAATCTGTTGAGGTTGAAGAACTCTCTCTTCCTGGAAATGGACATTTAATGTTGAAACAGGTAATTAATACGCTAATGTAAGTACAACGTTATGGACAATATTACAAAAAATAAGTCTTTAAGACAGGATTTATTATAATAATCCCTGCAACTTAAGTACCAGTAAATTTTTCCAGAATATATTATCAAGTCAACAACTTAATTTTGTTTAATCGGCACTTTTTATAATAAAAAGGAGACATATTTCAATTTATTTTGGCCATGAATGGATTTTATGAAAAATATAGAATTGTTTTTTTTTTAAAATTCCAGATGACATTCAAAACAAAATATTTAACAGGCAATGGTGTTCTATACTGTATAAAGAATACAAAACCTGCTGAATTAATAATTGACGGAGATGAAGATAGATTCTATCATCATGGCACATTATTTGCTGATACAAAGACATATCTACCTGGAAAACTCTACGCTGAAGAACATTCTGAGCTACGTATACGTGGAGAAGCAGCAGGCATTAGAGAAATGCACATCAACGGTAAAGTGATCTTTTATAATGAAGGTTTCAGCAGCTGCATAAATAGCTCGGATTTCCATGGTCAAGGTCACTATTGGTTAAATTCCCTGAGCATTAAGCACAACGGCTCTCTATACACAAGACAGAGTGGAGGACCTCAATTCGGAGGTAAACATACAGTTTTACACACCAATAACTTTGACGTTCAGTATACCGGAAAAATATATGTAGGCGGCATGCTTGAGGTAATAGGTAATCGAGTGGAACTTGAAAAACGTACTACCACTGATGGATTGCACATATCAGTTGATACTGATCCAGTGTACATATTATCTGGTGGATACCGCAAACAAAACGGTCCTGGTAAGGGCTGCAGCGATTCAGCTGGAGGATATGGAGGCCTTGGTGGCGGAGCTTCTGGGTCTTGCTCAATGACTTATGGCAATCCAGAACTCCCGATCTACATGGGTAGTGGTGGAGGCACTTGTCACGGCTTTTCCGGCGGTTCAGGCGGTGCTGCCGTTAGAATGATAGGGAAGCACGTGGTTTCTGTCGAAGGTACCATCACCATGAGAGGCGAGGACGGAAATGGCGGTGGGGCGGGTTCCGGTGGCACAATATGGTTAGATGGCAAATACATCGAAGGCTGGGGTAGTTTGCATGCCGACGGTGGGACAGGTCACGCCAAATCCTGCGGATATGGTTGCATGTGCTACGGAGGTGGCGGTGGAGGTGGCAGAATCCGGACGTATTCGACGGGAAGAACCAACAAAGTAGTGATCAGTCACCAGACTGCCGCTGGAGGCAGTGGCTCCAGAAGTAGACATGGAAAAGATGGAAGTGTGATCGCCGTAGGCGGGTACCTGTGCAGCGGTCATGGCAGCTGGGATTCTCAACAGAGTGGCTGCACTTGTGAATCTGGATATATCGGCTCCATCTGCCAGTATAGATGTGATCCAGCCGTTGACTGTAATAACCAGGGCACGTGTGGCAGCAATGGCGAATGTATCTGTAATGATGGATACACTGGCTTCCAGTGCGAACACGAATGCGATCGACAGACAACGTGCAGCGGTCATGGTAAATGCACGGTGTGCGGTACTTGTGAGTGTGACCCCTGTTATCGCGGTAGCGATTGTTCACAGATGTGTAGCGGCAGCGGGACATGTTTCGCCGACAAATGTATTTGCGATGGCTGTTCATTCGGTATGTATTGCGGTTCTACGTGTAACTCACACGGCACGTGTACGTCCGGAAAGTGTAGCTGTGATGAATCGTGGAGAGGTACTCACTGTACAATTGCTGGATGTCCGGGAGCTGACGAAGACTGCAGTGGTCACGGCATGTGTAACGCGGTGGACCATACTTGCGTGTGTAGCCCAGGATGGACAGGTTAGAATGATTGACTTAAGGCTATTTAAATATATCACGTATAACCTTACTTCAGCTGTTAAAAGTTCAACTTCATGGTGCCATATCGACGTGCATTTTACACACGAATTTAATCTGAAAACGAAATTGGTGTTTTTATTTTACAGGCAATGACTGCAATACTCCAGATTGTCCAGGAGAACCAGACTGTAACGGTCGTGGCGTCTGTAGTCCTAGTACACAGCCGCCGAGATGTACTCAGTGTGACAGTGGGTGGTTTGGATCATCCTGCGACGATCCATGTATTTTTGGCCAACACGATATCTCCAACACTATGTGTGTGTGCAACACAACTTGCATGCATGGCCATGGCTGTAATATAGAATGTTCAAATAATGGTAAATGTGACTCAAACCATAACTGCTATTGTGAACCACTTTCTGGATGGTGGGGTAAATACTGCGAGATACCGGGCTGTCCGCGTCATCCTACGACGCTCATAGAATGTTCAGGGCATGGCGACTGTAATTCTGAAAGCCATCAATGCGAATGTTTCAATGGCTGGCAAGGTACAGCATGTCATGTGCCAGACTGTCCCGGTAATCCTGACTGTAACAACCGCGGCACTTGTAGCGAGACATCTGATCCGCCGATTTGCATCGACTGCACCGGACCCTGGATGGGGCCAGCCTGTAATGATCCGTGTGTGCACGGTTCACAATTACCACCGAATTCTGGACACTGTAGGTGCGATCTTGGCTGGGCTGGCGTGGGATGCAATTCCGAATGCTCAGGACATGGTGAAATCAATTCTGGAGTCTGTGTTTGTGACTATGTGTCTGGATGGAAGGGGTCCCTCTGCGACATACCAGGCTGTCCAGGCCTGTTCAACACGGACTGTAGTGGCAGAGGTAAAACAACGTAGTGAAAATTCTTAATTTAAACGTAAAAATAGCAGTTGTTCTGGAATTTATCATAGTATAAATGCATAGTTTTAAAACAAAGGGGGCATAGATCTATGTATATCCTGAATCTTGTGAGGAAATTTATATCTGATTTTAGGTGGCTGTGATAGCGTAAACCACGAATGTACCTGTGACGCCGGATGGGCCGGCATTGGATGCGAATATCCAGACTGTCCCGGAACACCAGACTGTAACGCGAATGGTTACTGTAATGGTTCTACAACAACCCCGACGTGTCAGTGCTACGATGGTTGGATGGGACGAGAATGTAACAGGCACTGTCTGCACGGTGACCAATATCCTCCTGGAAGTGAGAACTGTACCTGTCATAAGGGCTGGGTTGGTACCGAATGTGACGTCGAATGTTCTTACAACGGCCATATTGTTAATGGAGAGTGTCAGTGTAATATCGGTTGGAGAGGTTCGGTCTGCGACAAGCCGGGATGTCCAGGTGATTCACTGAGTTTTTAGAATTAGCAACGTATGATTCGTGTACAATAAATATTCCCAAATCAGGGATTTAGTTCTAATGAGAGATAAATATGTTCTATTTTATAACCCGTTAAGGTGTAGAAGAAGACTGTTCTGGACACGGTCAGTGTAATGCTGCCGTTCACGAATGTTCGTGCTATCCAGGATGGAGCGGAGATAGCTGCGCTATACCGGACTGTCCCGGTACTCCTGACTGTAATAACCAAGGAGTTTGTAACGCTACGTTAGATCCGCCATTGTGTTTAGACTGTGCTTCCGGTTGGATGGGCAAGGCTTGTGGCGAGCCCTGTGTACACGGCGTACAGTCGCCTCCGAACAGCGGCTATTGTCGGTGTGACAGCTGTTACACGGGCAAGGGCTGTACCAGCGAGTGTTCGGGCCATGGGCATTGCGATGGAGGAAGGTGCGTCTGCGATGTGGCATTCCGCGGCAGTAAATGTGAAGTGTTCGGCTGTCCCGGAGAAATACACGATTGTACATTGCACGGATCATGTAACAGCGCTACACAAACGTGCCTCTGTCTACCCGGTGAGTATGAACCAAACGTAAATATTATAAAATATCATTAGTTCTAAGCTGTGATCAATTGGCATATATATATATATATATATATATATATATATATATAATTGTTAATTTATTGTGTCTGAAATGCGTTGTCTTCTAGGTTGGACAGCAGATGATTGTAATACACCAGACTGTGAGAACAATTGTACTGCCCACGGCTATTGTAATGGTACAGGCTTAGATGAACCTCTGTGTCAATGCGATAATGTACGTTTCGGAGCATCAGTTCAAATGCACCTTCATTTTACAGAGTATTATATTATTTTGAATTGCCTATTCCATTCGCAGATAGTGTCAATTTTTATTATAAATAGTATGTTTTGCTAACACAGGGCTGGTATTGGAGAGATTGTAGTAAGCCATGTGTACATGGTACTGTGATAGATAATCAGTGTGTCTGCGATCCATGTTACTCCGGAGCTGCCTGTGATTTGGAATGTACCTTAAATGGTCGATGTATCGATGGACGATGTGAATGCAATTCTCTGACTGCCGGTATGTTCATTATGAGTGAACTTGCTCTTTTCAAAGTGCATTTAGGCATTCAGCCAAATTTATGATACCCTTTCAAAATGAAATACAAATGTGCACATTGAATAGTTTGTTTACATTGCAGGTAATTCCTGGTCTGGTTCTCTATGTGAGGACCCTTCGTGTCCCCAAGGAGCGCATGGAACTTGTAATAGGCGTGGAACATGTAACTCACTGACTCAGAAATGTACCTGCGATCCAGGATGGAGAGGTTCTGCATGTGATGAGCCGGACTGTCCCGGTGACCCAGAATGTGGAGGTAAATCAAACATAATCATATTAAACGCCTGCTAAATGTTCATAGGCTACCTACCCACCCGCAACTAAATTTTGCGTGCGTGCGTGCGTGCGTGCGTGCGTGCGTGCGTGCGTGCGTGCGTGCGTGCGTGCGTGCGTGCGTGCGGCTGCGTGTATATTTTACATACTTTGTATATTTTATTAAATTAGTGTCTTGCTTAGTTTTTCTCTTGATATGAATCAGTACGTTTCCGTGATAATTCCAAACACCAAAATACTAATTTATGTTCGAAACAACAAAATATTTGCCTAACTAATTACACCTTAATTATCACAATGCACTGTTTGTGTTACAGGATCACAACATGGTCGGTGTGTTAGTGCAGGTCAGTGCCAATGTGAAGCTGACTGGGTCGGCGAAAAATGTCATATTCCATGTATGAACGGTACCAATGTGGATGGCACCTGTGTTTGTTATAACTCGTGCATACACGGCGCTGGGTGTCAGATAGAATGTGCAAACAATGGTCACTGCACGGCAGACGGAACTTGCAAGTGCGACTTCTTCAAAGGTTATAAAGGTGAGCACTGTCACATCCCCACATGTCCTGGATGGCCTCAGCAGTGCAGTGGTCACGGTGATTGCAATGAGGCTACACGTGAATGTACGTGTGAGCCCGGATACAGGGGCACGGCATGTGAGGAGTTGGACTGTCCCGGCGAACCTGACTGTAATGGAGTCGAAGCCGAGTGTACTGTGACTGACGAAAACGAGGGACCGAGATGCGTTAACTGCTCATCACCGTACATGGGAGATCAATGTGAATACAAGTGAGTGGTTCAAATCTGTTGCCATTTTGTGCTGTTATCTTTGTTTATCGTTTCTCCATCCAGTGTCCAAGCTAAGTCATGTATACATTTATAATTTGATGTTTGTGTTTTATTTTATGTAGTACAATATTTTATTTTACATCATACGAGTGTATATCAGCTCTACCAAAAACAGTACATACTGAATGTAGATCCTGAATAAATATATTATCTTATCTTAACTTATCTTATCTTACTCCCTGTGTTTTGTTTTATGTCTCGTCAGATGTCTGAACGGGACTGCAGTTCGTAAGGCAGACAAAGCTTGGGTTTGTGAATGTGACCCCTGCTACAGTGGACCAGCATGCGACCTCTTCTGTAGCGGACGAGGTACGCAATGTCAAGAAAATGGAGCCTGCTTCTGCGGGTATGACGGTTGGAGGGGTGACCACTGCGAGATAGAAGGTTGTCCCGGTTATCCGACTGATTGCTCAGGTCATGGGGTCTGCGGTATCGGTGGCAGATGTTTCTGTGATCCGGGATGGAATGGTGAAGACTGTAGCAGCGTTGTTTGCAAAGATAACTGTAACGAGAGGGGACAATGTATACCTGAAGACCAGCCATACTGTCAATGCCAGAAACAATACTTCGGCACGGCCTGTGAATATGAGTGTCAAAATGGCATCGTGATTGGTGACAACTGCACATGCGACCCATGCTTCTCCGGATTCTACTGTGATAGCCTCTGTTCGGGCATAGGCAACTGTACCGAAGGCAAGTGCGACTGTGGCTTCGATGGTGCTCGCGGAGAATTCTGCGATGAATCTGGATGTCCTGGAGACTTCAACACCGACTGCTCGGGACGTGGAACCTGCCTGAAACAGCCCGGAAAGATCGTTGGTGACTGTCTCTGTAATCAGGGCTGGAAGGGTGTAGGTTGCCAGATACCAGACTGTCCGAGTGATTGTAACAATAGAGGTTTCTGCAATGACACTTACCAAGTGCCACGCTGTACATCGTGTGAGAAGGGCTGGATGGGTGCTGCGTGCGATGAGGCCTGTCACGGTACACAGACACCAATGGACAGCGGGATATGTGTCTGTGATGATAACTGTACTCACGGGCTGAGCTGTGAAGAGAGTTGTAGCGGCTTTGGTCAGTGTCTATCGGGAGAATGTTACTGCCATGACCCTAACACGACTCTGAACACCGGTAGATACGGCAAGTACTGCGAGTCTCAAGGCTGTCCTGGTGTTCTACAACGCCAGTGCAATGGTCGTGGCAGCTGCAACAAAGACAGCTGGCAGTGCATCTGCAATGATGGCTGGTATGGTGATGCTTGTCAGCTGCCTGATTGTCCTGGTGAACCGGACTGTAATAACCAAGGTACGGGACAAAAGTATTATTATATGATAACCACGATTCTTTTTACGGGTGGTATTCGTGTACAAGCTTTGTCATATACAAACTCAGAGATTTGCGATTATCATTGTAATCGATACTTGTAGGAATGTAATATATTTAATCAAATGTCCTATTATAATTCATTGTAATGCAGAAAATGTATAACAAACATTCCTCTCTTTTTGTAATAATTAAACTAAAAACAGATAATTATTGTTTTAGATTTAAATAGACTAAAGAATTCCAAATGTTATCTATCATTTCCTATATAAAAACCCCTAGATTTCCTATTTATATAACTATGAGGTAGTTTATTAAACCCATTGTTCCTCTTTAATAATAATAACTTATTTGCGTTGATACCTATAGTTGTCTGTAACAAGTATTTTACCTGAGTGTCGTGTTACCTGAGCACATATAATAGAGGATGTTCTCGTATTTCAAAGAAATTATTCATCATCGTCTTCATCATCATCGTGTCTTTATGTCACATTGTTCAAAATATGTAGCAGGATACAAACAAAAATTTAGACAAAAGTTCTTAAAACAAATCAAGGTGTAACAATGAGCATTATCTAATGGATCCTAATATGTGCAGGTGCTAAAGCTATTTAGTGCTGAGTGTATTTAACATAGAGTTTAATTCTGACTGCGACTAATGGCTACACTGTATATATCAATACGTGTATATATGAGATATGAAATGGGCAATCAGGTTGGTCTATATTAATATTTTATTGTACGATTTTATCACAACAGGCTTATGCGACAGTACCGGTGTCCAACCTTTCTGTAACTGTACGCCGCAATGGATGGGTCCGGCGTGCCAGTATCCGTGTTTTAACGGGACCAAACAACCAGATTACAGTTGCCTGTGTGATAGCTGTTACACAGGTCTCGGCTGTGACACAGTATGTGCGGGCCATGGTAGCTGCGACAATAATACCTGTGTCTGTAACGATGGCTGGTGGGGTATGTGAATTGGCTAATACCCAACAAATGTCATGAACTTGGTTCACTTAGATCGATCTTCGCACTTTGCAACAATTCCCTTCAAAATATTAGAGGCACTTACATTTAAATAACAGCCGAAAATAGATACGTTTAATCTACTAAACCTTATGCATGTCTTTGTTAACTTTAAGACTTATTAAGACTACCAAATCCTGCTCCACTTCATTGGAATTCTAATATTTATGTTATCATCAACCTCTATAAATAATTATGTGCACTGCGTACTCTTTCTTTACGGTTTCGGTTTAGTTCAATTTATTCAAAAACATTAAATGTTTAAGCCGTTATAATGAGGTAATATCGTATCATATGTGGTATCATCCAACGGAAACTTTATATTTAAGGTGACAGCTGTGCAGTGAGAGGATGTCCAGGAGAAGGTAGAAGTTGTTCGGGTCATGGATTCTGTAATCTTGGGGATCAGACTTGTACTTGTGACAACAGATGGAAGGGAGATGGCTGTGCCGTACCAGATTGTCCTGGTACACCTGACTGTAACAACAGAGGTATCTAGTTTCATATTCATCCACACACAGACACACACCGTGTGTGTGTGTGTGTGTGTGTGTGTGTGTGTGTGTGTGTGTGTGTGTGTGTGTGTGTGTGTGTGTGCGCGTGCATGCATGCATATACGTACACAGAGAGAGACACATAAACACACTCACTAACATAAATAAATTGATTTATGAAATCATCATATTTTATGGATGTATAGGTCTTAGTACTCTGAGCAGGTGTCATATATATATATATATATATATATATATATATATATATATATTTAGATTAATCTTATTAAAACCGTAATTTTCTTATATTTTAGGAGTCTGCGATGCTGATAATTACGATATGCCGACCTGCACAAATTGTTCACAATCAATGGGTGATGCTTGTCAACTATCATGTATTCATGGCATAGAGTCTCCTCCGTTCTCACAGATGTGTCTGTGTGATCCATGCTACAGTGGGCCTGGTTGCGATATCGAGTGCAGCTATACTGGGAACTGTACAAACAATGTCTGTTCCTGCGATGCGGGATACAAAGGAACTCTGTGTGGAGTATTAGATTGTCCAGGTGATTTGTGGAATAATTATAAACAGATCATATAAAATAAATAGAGATATAATATGTTAAATTTTGTAAGTTTATGTCAATTGATAGACATACATCACAATAATGTTTGCTTTTATATTGGCTCCGACAGTGGATTGTAGATTTTATTATTATTATTATTATTATTATTATTATTATTATTATTAAATACAGTTTATCCATCTGTAGTGCAGTTATCCAACTCATTGGACAAAGCCCCTACATTATCTGTGTCTGTGAAATGTTTCATTTCTCATGACACGGTAATGAACGAATCACTCACCTTTAATTATGTGGATATTATTCAGGTGAACCAGACTGCTTCGACCACGGCACATGCTTGCTGCACAATGATAAACCCGTATGTTCATGTGATGCTGGCTTCTCTGGTGATGACTGTTCAGTATTGATATGTCCAGGACCCGACTGCTCTAATAATGGTGAACATTTTCTCAGATTTATTGTACCATAAAAGAGTTCAAATGAAAATCCCTTGATTGTGTTTATTACTATTTAACTTTATGAACATGATAGAAAAATAAATTTAATTTATGATTGCTCACTATTTGAATCCCTCACTTGTTTTTGTTTTTTAATCTATAATAGATTTTTATGTAACCATAACAATATATCCATGGTTTAGATAAGCCATAGATATTTCCATTATACTGTGTTTATGTTGATTGTCCAAGTATCTGAATGTAATGGTGTTTTTTTTATTTATTTTTAGGCAACTGCACACTTCCAATAGATGCTGCAGCACCGCTGTGTATATGTAACCATGGCATCGAGGGAGCAGCGTGTGACAGATGTAAGGATCACTTCGATCCCAACTACCAATGTGAACAGTGTTCAGTTAACTACATAGGATACAATAGCGATTGTTCAATGCTCTGTATACACGGACAGTCTAAATCACCAGGTTCTTATGACATTTCCCTTTTTTTTAATTATGCTACTAATAACTTTTAAAGAGGACCTATATTTATGGTGGCAGTTTTATCAAGTGATCCGATATGTTTTAGACTGCCTTTTTCTGATTAGAATTGGCTGATATCTTTCAGGAGATAAAGAATGTACCTGTGACAACTCTGAAGATCTTGGATATTGGATGGGTTTACACTGTGACCAGTGTCAGCCTGGCTTTAATCTGCCAACCTGTACTGAATGTCAGCCAGGTAAAGACTACGATAGAAAGATTTAATTTTTCTGCAAAAAAACAATCCTGTTGTTTAATTGCTTTGATTTCATGATAAATAATAAATGTATAAACTATTAATATTTAAATACTATTGATATTTTATCAACAGGTAAAATTATCCATTATTTTGTTGCTTCTTTTTTATCTTAAGGCTTTGTTGGTCCTCATACCTGTCATATTCCTTGTGCTTATCAACATGGAGACTATAAGCATTTGGATGATGCACCAGAGATGACTGCTAATCAACGAATTGATATAATTTCTGTGTGTGTAACACCTGGACAACAGCCTGGTTTCTGGAACATGCTCCTTGGTTATGATAACAAAAACAAGGGTAACGTCTACATTCAACCTGGAGTCGACAATGTGATCCATATGACAAATACGACATCAAATATCTTCAATCAGCCAACCAGGTTCTTACCTTGGCATCCATGAGTACGTCGTTAATATCAGGTATTTATATTGTTTTGCTCTACTTTAATTATGATCAGTATGATACATATTGTTTAGCTTCTCTATGATAAAACATGATTTCATTGAATTGTCATGGCTAGGTATCATTGGTGTGTCTTTTCTCAGTAATATCCCTTTATGATGAGAGATTAATAAAGTAATATTTTCCTATTTTCAGTGACCTGCTACCATCAGATTCTATCAACTGGTACCTCGCTAACATCAAAGCTAATTCGATCAGCAATGTCACGGTATTCGTTAATCAAGCGACACTATGCCCCAATGATGTTAATCAGGTTTGACACCTTAGTAATTTATTCATTTGTTTTTAAACAATAAACAAAAAAGAAAACATAATTATTACCTACTCCTGTTATTTATATGATTTGTTTTATATTGTACAGCATATACATATTTACACTTTAAGTTAATATACAAAAGTTCGTTGTGTTTACATTAATTCTACACTTAAGTATACAACACATTTAAATCCAGCAATGTACTTTAAATGTTTTAGATGTAAACATATTCCATAAAAATATAATTAAGCCATTTTATTTATATTTTTAAATTTGTCATGAATTATTTAATGTTATTTTAAGGGTGTGCATTATATAAGCAATGCTTCAATCATCCTCCTTTTCAACATCCTATGTGCCTTTTAGTATCGTTGAAATGATGTAACATAAATTTTCAAATAAATAAGCATTTGAATTGAAAAAAGTGATACCGACATTTAGTGTCAAGCCAGCATCAATTCAATATTGAGCAAACTTTTGATAGTAAATTCATAATTACCAGATGCTGCATTAGATTGCTGTTGACATCATGTCAGTTATGGTAATATAGTTTTTAACAATTTGTCATTCATTCCGTAGGAGCCTGAAGACAAAAACAACGGTACCTGTTCCTGTTATCCAGGTTACTGGGGATCTTCGTGCTCACTTGAATGCATCGGAGGACACGACGCCCCTTGCTACAATCACGGCACATGTAACACGACTGATGGAACGTGTATATGTAAAGAGCACTTCAGCAAGGACTCAGACTGTCAACTATGTAAAACGGGTTACGTAGGTTTGGATTGTTCCGTGACATTGTCTGACGTAGAGAATGGTAGCATGGCAATTGGCATGGGATCAAATGGACTTTGGAACACATTCGATGGTTCAGTGTATAGATATCATGGTATTGGCGACCTGTTGATGTTCTCTGGAAGTCTTCCAGATGGCACCGACATTTCAGTCTATTTGCGAACAGCAGTTGCTTCTATAAGCAGTCTCAGACCCGGAATAGTGGCTTTTGCGGTAGTTACCGGTGGATCTGTGCTGGAAATACACAGCTCATTAACGCTAGGAGCAGGCCGTTTTGGGCTGGTTAAATACCAAAGTAACAAAATAGAACTGATCAGCCCACTCACCATTGGTGGACAGTTGATTTGCATTAGGGATTCTGCTTATCACTATCGCATCACTAGTCCTGGCCTGATAAATATCACTGTCTATTTAGACGACGTCTTCTTGAGTGTAGATCTTCGAGTAGACCACAGTGTGTGTCAAAATGCCAAAGGTCTGCTGTCGTCCTGCAATCACCAGCCTTTAGATGATTTTATCACAGAAAATGGCATTCTGTTGGTTCCTGAAGGAGAAGAGGCAAACCTGACCCAATCTGCTCTGCATGCCGAGTTCGGCGATTCCTATACGGTCTCGTCATCTGACAGTCCATTTACAATAACATACTCAGAGGGACAGTTAGCTGCTGGTAGTGTAATTCATTTTGATGATACAAGCATCAAGACGACAGTAGACATGTGTACCTTCTCCAATTCTGACATCAGTATCGAGGTAAAGTTCCAAACGGACAGTAGTAACATCTGTGGTACGTTGCTGTCATACAGGAGTAACGTTACAAAATCATCTGTATCAGTATTGGTGTGTGATAAAAAGATTCTACTAAATTATGGCGACATCAACAAGACGGCAACATTCACTATTGATGACAACAGGTGGTATCATCTGGGATTGACATGGGAACCAGACAAGAGGCTGATTCTGCTTGCCTTAGTAACTGACGTCGGTGACATGTCAGTGGATGTATTCCAGATCACCTCATATTCTCATAACATATTTCAACCGTGTGGCACGCTGATGATTGGCCAGTGGAATCCGGATGAACTACCGTCTTACAAACTACACTGGAGCTACAAAGGATATGTTGATGACGTCCGAGTTTGGAATCGGAAAATCAGCACGTCAGATATCAGATCGAGAGCATGGGTCTACATACCAGAAGATACCCCAGACCTCGTAACCAATTGGCAATTTAATGATGGCACGGGCAGATACATCAACGATGCTAAGACATTAGTGATGATGAAGCAATCTGAAAACACGTCTCAATCAATGTGGGAGATGAACGGTGGAGAAATTAGCGTAGCAGTAGACGATCTTTATAAATCCTATGACATCAATTATAAACATCCTTTATACAAACCGATCTATGGATTCTGTGAGCGAGTTATCCGTACAGCAGCAGATATGTTTTGCTCTGACCAGTCGGATGCCACTATAAGCACATTCCTCGATATGTGTGTAATGGATGGCCTGTTGTTTGGAGGAGAATCTCACACTACTGCAGCAGTATCAGCCCTTCCTCAGACAATGTCCAAACCAAAAGGATTTAGGTACAGATGTTTTGACATTCCTGTGCAAATATTATCCAGAAAGCAGCCTACATGGCATGGCACAAGACTGCAATAGTATTTGTATATCTGGTAAGTGGAATAAAGAAACGAGCAAGCTGTGAATGTTTCGATGGCTTTTGGGGATTGACCTGTGAGCATACGTGCCTCTCCGACTGTGGTGGCTATGCTTGTAACAAACGCAACGGAACGTGCCACTGTCCTCCCAATTTCGATCCGGAATGTCAATCATGCAACAGCGGCTGGACTGGCCAAGACTGTAGCTCGGCCGTCGTTGAAGCGAAAAATAATGGCTCGCACAGTGTCTGTCAGCTGTTCAGCCAGTCGGCGTTAATCACGTTTGATGGCAGTGCCATTCAATATACAGCACTCGGTGAATATATCTTCCATCAAAACAACGACTACACAGTATACATCAGAGAAATATCATGTGGAAATGGTCAGTCTTGTGTCAGCCAAGTGTTATTTGCTTACAGCTCCTTCAGTATTGTAATAAAACTTAATCTACAAGGATACACGCCATCCATATTATTGTACGAGGACCAGACGGAACTGAACTTTGACGTCAAACACCAACTGACCAGTGACGTCCTGATAGAGTACATGTCTCGTAGCATCGTCAGGATCACGGTTAGCAATGATATGGTGGAAGTTACATCCAACGGTTACTACTTGGCAGTCTCGATCACGTCATCGTTGGCATCGTGTCAGTCAGCTGGTGGATTGTGTGGCAACTGTGATGGAAAGACAAATAATGACATCCAAATTGGGCCAAGTAGCTACCTTTCTTATGCCGATATCACACGACAGCTGATCAATGAAAAATTCACCCAATACTGGAAGCAGGGCACGAATCCTGGATTTGTGTACACTTACCCGGATTCGATATATTCTGACCCATCAGATCCCACGGGCCTCGGATACGGCCTGGTATTTGCAAACACCACTTGTCAGTCAGATCCTCTTGACGGTATCTTTTCAGATGCCAATCCAATATTTAGCCTTGAAGTGAAGTTTAAAATATTAGAAGGTCTGGCAAGAAAACAGGTCATAATGACATACATCGAAGATCAACCAGTATCCCTCGTCGTTGATGGTGGATATCTCTGTCTAGAGGTCAACAGAATACTGATAAAAACTGATATTAAAGTAGGTTTGGCCTGGGAGGATTTAAGTCTAACGTATGACAGAACTACTGGAGATTGTACCATCTACATGATTAGCAGCGATGGCGGTATTGAAACGGCTACACTGAGCCTGGGCTCTGGCCTGTTTAAAGAGGGTGGGGTCTTTGCACTGGGAGCAAGTGAAGCAAACACGACAAGGGGACAATTTACCGGCATTATAGACAACATACGAATAAGTGAAAAGAATACGACACTGTACGAAGCGCTTCTCGATAGCAAATCGTTACCAGATCCAACTGATGATGCCCTGAACCTGCTGCTGGATCTTAATGAAGGTACTGGCTATACATCAACAGATGCCAACGGTAACGTTAACATCAACCTACCAAATAAGGACTCGCCAATCTGGGCCATAAACGATGCAAACGACATGATCACGCACTACCCACCTGACCCAACCGAAGACAGTCTAGCATGGCTGACAGATAACAACCCCGAATTGGTTGAGCAGTGTACGTCAATAGTACAATCACTGGTCAGGAATTGTGACGGTCTTGGCAGCAGTCTGGGCGATTTCATGTTGCAGACCTGTCTTAGGGAAACATACCACACCAGATCCGTTCAGTCGGTGACGTCCACGGCTACAGCTTATAGCTACCAATGTCAAGTGATCGCCAACAACTTAGAGGTAGCTAGCGAACTGTGCGCTAACAACCTGAACCTCGATGATTCACCAGTTTGCACGGCAAAAGATAGGTGCAGGTTTGGCGTGTTGTCCGAGACCCAGTGTATCTGTGACAGCGGCTACTGGGGCGAGACCTGTTCCGAAGTATGTCCAGGAGGGATTGATCAACCGTGTGCTGGCCATGGATACTGTAATACCACTAACGGTCAGTGTTCCTGTGAACCGACCCGGGATCCTGCTACGGATTGTGCCAGCTGCTTGGACAACTGGACCGGAGACGACTGTTCAATCCTGCCGATGACGAGCTCGCCAACTAATGACACAACTCCGGATTATATGTACGCTGGACTGTACGGAATCGGTCACGTAGAGACATTCTCGGGGTCTACGTACCAATTAAAGGCAGTTGGAGAATGGTACTTGTTGAAAACCAGTACCGGGATCATTATCCAGATTAGAACGGCAACGTGTTATGGTCGTTCGGTTTGTGTGGAAGCCGTGGCCTTACAGCATCAGGATCACACAATTGTAGTTAGAGCGGGTTACTACACGGCGCACCTTCCTATACTGTGGCACAACCAACAGCAGATCATCAGCACCGACATTCAGCAATACGGAGTGTTCGAGATTCGCCACAAGTCGACGTTTGTCATAAATATCACATCAGTAGGTGCGCCAGACTTTACGATTTCCATCAGCCAAGTTCGGAAATATCTAACCATTCACGTATCGGTGTCGTATGAGTTGTGCTATGGCCAGCAGTCTCTGCTCGGTTACTGCGACATCAATGGGGTAGATGATTTTGATATGAATCCGATGCTATATCAGGTATCTGCAGTAGAAAGTCTGTTCGGTGTTTTATTTTTAATTAATGAGTACCAACAAACGAATGCCATATCTGGGGCTGGCTACTGTCTCTACATGGACGGTAAGACGTGGATAAGTCTCATAGAGCCAGGTACTGTGTTTCAGTCACTACATGACATTACAGTCAGCTTCCACATCAATCCCGATGCAACGACAGGTGTTATTTTATCATACAGCAGTGAGGCGCTGTTCTCTGTCTATCTAAATAACACGCTGATGCTGTGGGTTGGAACAAAGAGCTATGACACGGGGCTTAATATTCTGGTTGACACCTGGCAACAGATTATCGTAAGCTGGCAGTGGCAAATCAGACAGTTCAATGTATATGTCATATCTGCTACAAATGGCATAAGTCAAGCATCGGTTGTAATATTGCAGACGGACGGTGAATTGTTCCAACTTGGAGGTCAAATGGTCATCGGCTACTGGTATGAAGAATATACGAAATACATTGATACCGGATTGAAAGGACAGTTCGATGAACTACAGATATGGCATCAAGTATTCGCCTACCAAGATGTTCTGGAATATGTAGGTATAAATATAGTGGAAAAGCTACCAGGCTTGATTGCATGCTGGAAGTTTGATGAAGGTGATGGCTACGTTTATCAGGATATGATCGGCACAGCACACATGACGTTTGTAACTTACGAAGGCATAATTCATATTCCAATGTGGCAGTTTTCATATGCCTCAATAGAACAAGCAGTCATCCAACCATCGTATTATTTCACTGATTCAGCACTGCAACAAGAAGCTGAAATGAGGTGTCATCAGCTATTCTTCACTTCCCAACTTGACTCGCGCTGTTTGGATGACGTAATGCAAACAGTAGCCTACACAGTTTGCTTGCAAGACGTAGCAGCCAGTCTCGACGTTGACGTATCACTCCATGTATTCCTGTACATTTCTGACAGATGCCAACAGTACGGTTGGACAAGTGTTTGGCCAGCTCAAGAATTCTGTAACGTATTCCCAGCGGGTGAATTTCCAGTGTATATCGGTGATCGATGTAATGTGGAGTGTCCATTCGGAGCTATCCACGACGGGATGATAGATCAATGCGTGTGTTACGATGGCTTCTGGGGCACTAACTGCCGAAAGGTTTGTCCTGGCGGGCCGCTCAATGGGTGTAATGGACATGGTTCCTGTGAACAATCGACGGGATCTTGTGTGTGCGAAGACATATGGCAGGGTGATACATCATGCAGCACCTGTACACAGGGCCGAGTTGGCACCGACTGCTCGCTGATTGCTGCTGAAACTGGCAATAGCTATGCTGCATCTGTATCAGCAGGCGGCTTCTGGAGAGCATTAGATGGCTCATCATTCATCTTCAAAGAACCAGGCATTTACACACTGCTGTCTGACATAAACATCGGATTACTCATTGAAATAGGGTTGAGTGAGTGTAGCACGTTTGACGTCTGTGCCACGGTGGTGGGCATGCAGATTAATGGCAGAAGAGTAGTATTTGACCTTGGAGATCCAACTGAAGGTCACAGGCTTTATATTGGAGACAGCATCACCAGACTCGTTGATACCAACTTCGTCACAGTCGGTGACGATTATAAATGCACCAGAAAAGCTTTATTCTTGTATGAAATCAGCGGACCGAATGGATTCATTTTAACTCTCACCATCCAACAGACGTATATTGATATCAGCCTACGTATAGCAGTATGTACCGACTTCTCTGGTATAGTGGCGCCGTGCAAACCCCAAATGCATTCCTGCGATTCCAACAACTATCTGTGTCTAATAAAAGCAATGGGATTGGGA
The DNA here is from genome assembly GCA_025642065.1 of Paralvinella palmiformis. NCBI lineage: Eukaryota > Metazoa > Annelida > Polychaeta > Terebellida > Alvinellidae > Paralvinella > Paralvinella palmiformis. Next base: position 336,285 of record JAODUP010000273.1, read on the forward strand.
CAATATGCCAAAACGTACCACCTTCGACAGCAGGTGATTACCGAGTACGGTTCCTACTGGAGCCGACCATTTGGAAGGAGCATATTTGCACACATAAATAATATAGCCTGGTACGCTTCATATGGCGTCGCACTTGACTCAAACTTGATCGTGTCTGAAGACCTTGGAACTCTTTTAGACCATCCAGTCATCAGTATTGAGCTGCTGCTCATCGTCGAACGCGCCGAGGGCATCATATTAACTTACAAGACTGAATCCGAATTTATCGTGGCGCTTGCCAATGGCAAGATCTGTATCCACTTCAACAGCATCCTCTTAGAGACCGATATCAGTGTGGACATGAGTAGACCGTGCTTCCTAGGTTTGACCTACGTCAGATCTACGGGAGAGATAACAATAACGTATACATCCAGAGCATCGGTGCTGATTGTTTGGCATGGCGACCTACCAACTGGCTGCTTCCCAGCCGACGGCTTCCTTTACTTTGGTGGCAGTCTACCAGGCCAGCAGTCATTCGCTGGCACATTCATCAGTATCCATGCATGGAACCGACCACTCTCACCGGCGGAGGTTCACTTCCACTTCAATGTGAGGATGTCGTATTCGGAAAGAAGCATGATCCTCTACGTACCGCTGAACGAAGGCAGAGGATTTACAGCGTTTGACGTCGTGACCGGTGTAAGATTATACGTACCAAATGAAGGATCGTGGACCGAAATTCCACAGTCCCTCTGTCCGACAGTATATCCAGATAGAGGCTACTGTACGTGTGTCTACTATCCGAACGGGGACTATAGACAACTTGCCGCAGAAACATGTCTACGTTTGTTCAGTTCCAATAGCGTAGATGTCAATTGGTCACGATGTATAAGTCTGAGCTTCTCGACATCATTTTACTATCAGCAATGTTTGGCTCAGGTTGGTCTGACCGGAGAAGCCTCTGTCAGCATCAATTCCGTTCTGACACTATCGACGACGTGTCAGGATCTATTGCATTTACCCAACTATCCTGCCCAATTATCATGTAACCAGTTCGTGGATCAGTATTTCCCCATTTACATCGGTGAGTCTTGCCACAACCTCTGCATATTTGGCAAGCCTGACAGTACCAATCCCGATGTCTGTATATGTCGTGAGGGTTACTGGGGTGTACAGTGTGACCAACTATGTCCAGGAGGTCCACAACTACCTTGCAGTGGACATGGCGCCTGCAATACGAAAGGAGCATGTGACTGTGACATAAAGTGGCTAGGTATGTATAAATGTGACATAATAATAAATGCATTTTTGGTGCCATGTCAAACCCATCTTCCAAGTGAGCGTTGCATATTTTGATTAGCTATTTATACCCAAATTTAAGTGAATAATAAGTAAATATTCTATTTCGTTGTGTAGGATAATAAAGAAGAACCACACTAATTTCCAAATTTATGTCAATCTGTTAATTAATGCTATCATTACCAGTACATATGTATATGTTAACAATCAATATGGTGATATTTTGGGACATGTATATCATAGTATTTTGTTTTGTTTTTAACTCAGGAGCTGCCGACTGTTCAAAATGCACACCTGGCCGGACGGGTGCAAATTGTACTTTTGTGGAAGCTACTTTACCTGACAAACCTGATCATTTTGTTTGTTCTGCGGGTAACCGTGGAAAAATAACCAACTTCAGAGGAAAGAAGTATGATATCTCAGAAACTGGACTGTTCTCCATGATCAAAACACAACATCTCTCTCTTATGGTTAGTACTTTATGCTGACAGTATTCAAGTAGTCATCAGTATTTACGAACAGACACGGAATCAATAACAAAGAGCTGTTTTGATTTCTTAATAATCTCTATGACTTAAATAATTCCATATTTGACGAAAGCCTAAAAGAAGACGCACATTTTATCTAATTTTCATTGAGTCACTTATTATGGTAAAATGTAATGAAATGGTTGATAGAGTTTATTTAAGAACCAAACACTTTATGATATGATCTGATAATAGTTTTTTAATATTTCGAAGGGCAAAAGGTGGAGGTTTTAGATTCAGTTTTAGACTTCCTTTTCGGGATCAAATAAATAGATCTGAATATTTCTATCGAAGCCTAATCAATTATTGTAGACGATATTTCGGCTGTTCTACAAAATAAAACTTCCAACAAAAAGACTGTAACATATCGTTATTACGATATTTTGTCTTTTTCAGATTGAGGAAGGCATCTGCCTGAACAGGATTCATCGTAAACATTTGTGTGTGACAAGAGTTGTGATGAGGTTCTACAACGTCACTTTATCGGTGCTAATTGCAAACGACACCACTACACTATATGACGGAGACACTGCCATAACAAAACAAAGAATACACATTCCAGTCAACACCGCCTGTAAACTGTTCGTTAACCATCTCCGCAGATCTAAGCATAAGATCATAATTCCAGCCCACGACGATCTCTCTAAGGTGAAGATCGTTACCCGTCTTTTACGTCATGGTTCCATACAAGTCCGAGTCAGGATGTTGGCGAGCACTACTTGTGGCGTTGCCCATACCGGGTTATGCGGCTCATTCCCTGCATGTAGTTACGACAGCGGACCTGTGAGACGGTGCCTCCTACAAGACAACGAACCGCAGACGCCGGTCGTAGACGAAACGGGAGAGAAATTTACAAACATGACGACAAAGGAGCTGGCAGATTTCATCGCCCAGAATGCAGTTCCTCCAACAGACGCACCGGTGCCAAATATCGATCAGACCTATGGCCTGCCTGCCTATACTACCTCGAACTATGGCAACTGCCTGTGCTTCAGTAACAGTTCGGCAATATCTAAGCACATCAAGCTGTTCGAATCAAATTATACGACCATACAGTTTTACAGCAGAGCCTGTACTACACCAGACTGCTTTGGTACCATCCTGTCATTTTCGTCTAGAAAGACATTTGGCATTATACACAATGTCAGCCTTATTGTTGCAGTCGGTGATGTCCTCGTGGAGACTGGGCTTACCTTCACCAGCAATATATGGCATATGGTCACCGTCACAGTGGATCAAAAGAGGTTGATGGTTTATCTGTATGTGTATAATGGCACGGGACTGCCACAGTTCAGGTAAGTCGTGATTGCTTTCTGCGGTAAATTAGTGTTGTCATCAAACTTTTAGGAGTGTTTATATTTTTATTAAACAGATTGTTTACTTAATACTATTGTACAAAAATATTGTGCACTAGTGTACTATATCTATCTTTCAGGTTTATACAACTAGAGAACAAACTGTCTAAATCTGGACATCTCGGATTTGGTCGATGGCAGCCTCCAGGTGACGGTTCAGAGCTGAATTTTGATGACCATTTCACGGGTTGTATAGATAATGTTCAGATATGGTCTAGACCATTTGGTCCATCAGAAGTCATGGATAATTGGAACAAATCATTAACAGGACACGAGAAAGATTTAATGTATGACTGGACAATGGATGAAGTTAAAGGTAGATTAGATTGAAGATAACAAATTATTTTACCAGAATAACAAAATTAAGTGAGAAATATTAAAAGATTTATGATACCGTGTCTCTCGTATCGGACTGTCATCAAAGATTAACATCTATTTAGAGGCTATTTAACATTTGATTTCAATGCATATTCTTCCAGACAATATTATATTTGATTGGGTGTCCCAGAAGAAATTAAGATTACCACCATCGCCATTCAGAAAACCAACACAGAAGCCATCTGATCTGCCCATGATAGATAATGCTGCCGATACTAATTACCTTCCACGTGCTACAAATTCCCAAAAAAAGAAACGATCTACCAGCGTTGTTGCTAACATAGACAACGCTCTGGCCTTCTGTGATGAATTGTTTAATCGAAGCCCAATGACTGAGTGAGTACTTTTCATTTTAAATGTAATCCATTGTATTTCACATTACAGTATAAATATGCTCAGGAATATTCATAAAGCTCTTTCTAGTTTACCTAACCAGGTCATGATGAGGTACTAAATATTGTTTTACAATTCCAGAATATGTTCATCAATCGGAGATAGTCTAAGACAAGACTACAACTACCAGTGTACATTAGATACCTATCAAGCTGGTGATCCTGCAGGGGCTTCAGAATCTGTTACCGAATTTTCAGATTATTGTCACGATGTCTTAGGCTTGAGCAAATGGCCAGCACAGTCACTGTGCACCTATTCCTCAACAGAATTTCCAGACTGGGTCGATTCACTGTGTGACAAGCCATGTTACTTCGGTTCCAAAGACCCGAACAATCCCGAAGTGTGTCTTTGCTCTCCAGGATACTGGAATGACACATGTGACGCTGAATGTCCTGGAGGGGCGACCAGTCTATGCCATGGAACCGGCACTTGTGATGCAAAGACTGGCGAATGCAACTGTCCAGTTAACAGGATAGGAGCTGATGATTGTTCAGTATGTACAGAAGGCTGGTTCGGTTCTGACTGTTCTGTTACATACAGTGAACCTCTAACAACCAGATCAAAGGCCATGACCTACATAGCTAATACTGCCGTGGTTCATAACCTAGATGGACTAACCTTCAGATTCCTAGGCACCGGACAGTATCATCTGTTGACCTTTAATGATAACTTGCTCATACAAGGAAAATTTGTTCGCTGCTACACGGAACACTCCTGTCTGACATTCATTGGTATAAGGTTGGGCGACTCTTCCAGTGGCTATGTTACGATATCATTCAATGCACTGGATCGGGATAGAATTTCTCTGTTCATCAATGGAATCGAAACAGCGCTGGATCAACCACAGTACTTCTACGGATTCTCAATCAGGAGACTGACATCAACACAGATGCATATTGCCATATCGCCAGATACTGATATTTACATCTATCAGAACGGCCCTTATCTAGCCTTGACCATCTCACTGCCTTTAGACTTGGTCAAAAAGAGTGCCGCTCTACTCTCTGGTAGCGAAGCAACAACAGCGAATGAATCCATCTGGCATATCTTATCTGGCAACGTTTATAGTGCCGCCTTTAGCCTCTGCACTAACAGCAACATCCAGCAACCGCAAGACAGCGAAATTGCAGGATCTTCTCTGCCATTAAGTTCTTCAACGGCACCTAGCGAATCGTCACAGTTGAATCAAACGGAGATCTCTGTTGAGGCGATAATGGACTATGGCAGATTATGGCTCGTTGACGATTGCGATAACCTTATCAACTATCCAACGGAAGATTACAGAAACCAACTCACCGGAGGATTTGCCTTAAAGTTTAGTTCTTCTGCAATTTATGCTGCCTTCTCTTCCAGTAAACTTATCGGAACCAATATCAGCATCGAACTGTTGTTAAAGACAAACAGCACTGGCGGTGGCGTGATCTTTTCATACGCTCACCAAATAACCTTCGCTCTGGAATATAGAGAAAAACTTCACTGTGATATATGGGGACCAGATATACGCCACAAACGTGACAGTAGAAGATAACATGTGGAACAAGATCGTTATGACGTACGAGGGTGAATCTGGAGAGCTAAATCTGTATCAGTTTACTTCACAAGGCGCTATCTTCAGACAATTATTGGCCATAGATGCTAACATATTTGATGCCGACGGAACGATAGCCATTGGACAGTGGCAACCACCGAACAATGGAATTAGGCAAGAGATCAGACCAGGCTTCGTTGGATACATGGATAACATCCTGGTGTGGAATATGCTGATAGAACCAACGTTGGTACAAGACACCCGACAGCTGTCTCTTCACAACATTGTGCCAGTATTGTCAGCAGGGTGGTTGCTGGATGAAGGGGAAGGTGTCACTAGCTCGGATATTAAATCAAATTACGTCCTTTCCCTACCGGAGAAACCATGGTCAGCTCCACAGTGGGTACCATCCAGTGTTGAAGGTTTGCCTGTGGGCGAAATCGATATCTTGAACTACACATTCTATGACGGCAATCTAGAAGCAAATAGCAAATCAACATGCGCCAAAATGCTTCAAGAGATTTCAAAAAGTGTCCAGGGCCCGTCAGATGCCTACCTAGAAATGGTCAATATAATGTGTTTGCAGCAGGTGACTTCGAGAAACATACTCACTGATGCTTTTGATGTATTATTCATGGTGGCAGAGACATGTGAGGTTGAGGCAGAATTAGCTTCATGGCCTGGACAGGCCCTGTGTGATGTCGCCACAGATAAAATGAAGCCAGCACATAAGTGTTCTAGACTCTGTCAGTTTGGTGTCGAAGAAGAGGACGGAACATGCCTCTGCAATTCTGGCTACCGATCCGCGAATTGTTCCACAGTCTGTCAAGGTGGCTCGCAGAAGCCTTGCGGCTTACACGGCCTCTGCGATGAGGCTGGCAAATGTCAGTGCGATACCAATTGGAATGGCAATAGTGAGTGTACACAGTGCTCAGCAAATTGGGTGACAACTGACTGCAGCGTTCTTATACAGTCATCATCAGTAACGAAGTGGACTGCGTACGTCACACCGACCGCTCTATACAGAACATTCGATCAGGCTTACTTCAGCCTACCAAGCATTGCCGGTGTATTTGTTCTGTTCAAAAACAGTGACACTGAAATTCAAGTACACCAGACGCTGTGCGAGCATGGTGCCTGTATTACGGCCGTCGCCTTCCAAAAGGGCACCGTGACGCTGGCTGTATATGCTGGAAACGACGACGAAAACACACCGGTTCTATTTTCGAATGGGGCAAAAATGGAAATAGACGCAACATATGTTGATCTCGGTAGCGGTGTTACACTACAGCTGCACAACATTCATGCTATCCAGATCAACGTCAACACCGCTGATGGACAGCTGGAAATATTGGCGTCAATTGTTGGCCAATTTATTCACATCTCTCTGGATTCAGCCGAAGACCTCTGCAACCAAGCCAGCGGTGTCCTGGGCAGCTGTGATGCGGATGTCAGCAATGACTTGCTCACAGATCTCACTTCGGGAGACGGCGATGACAATTCACGGCAGATACAGACGACCTTCAAACGAGCGGTCAGCTCTAGTCTATTCGCCAGCCAATCAGGCATCATAACCGAATCGCTTGGATACTGCTTATCGTTCAACAACAGCGCGGGACGTTCAGTACCAATGACCTATCAGTTTGTTCCAACGGGCAGAAGGAAACGATCGGTTCAGGAAAGCGAATCTGACGTAACTGTCAGTTTTCTAGTGAAGCCTGTCGCCGCTGGTGGAATAATAATGTCTTATGGAAAGATGAATACATTTGCTGTAGAGAATTCTAAGAATATTACGCTACACTGCGGAGCACAGGTAATCATTACCAAGTCACAATTGCACCTCAACAAGTGGAATCAGCTTGTACTGGCATTTGAACGATCAAAACAAATATTACATCTCTATTCCTTTGCACATGATGATACAACCCTTATGTATGAAAAATTGAGCTTTAATTGTCCAGATTTCATGGAGACTGGTGGCAGAATAACGCTAGGAGACTGGGAACCTGCTCCGGATGGAACGCAGAGAGAAGTGTTGGAATTTTATGGCGAAATCGATGAATTCTCAGTTTGGCTTACCTACTTCCCACATACCATCATATATCAGATGTACAAGCTTAATGTCAGGCCGTACATGTTCAAGGATTACTTAGTGTATCTCTACAAGTTTGCAGAAGGCCTAGGAAATACAGCACATGAAATAGTGAAAGACCGAGACATACACTTACCACAGATACCATGGCCTCATCCAATGTGGGCTGCTTCGGATATCGAACTCTCCGACTTGCCGCACACTAACACACCTAATGATATGACAGCCGATGACGTCAAACTGGCCTGCACTGAATTCTTTACTGACAGCACAATCAAGTCTACCTGTTACGCACCGCTGAGTGGTGATGTGTATAACTTGTACTTCAGTTTGTGCGGACGGAACAGCAACATCAACGGGGCATTTTATACGATCATAACGTTTGTAAACGTCTGCCAGTATACCAGCGGCTCCACAATGGACCTCGAATCTCTGTGTGCAGAAGAGTACGCTCCCTCGTGGATACAGCGATATTGTCACAACTGCCTGTTCGGACACTGGACAGGAGAACGCTGTCAGTGTTTGGCCGGATTCCTCGGGGTTCGCTGCGACAAAGCATGTCCGACGGGCACGAACGGACCGTGCAACAAACGCGGAATCTGTCAGCCCGATGGTAGTTGCTTCTGTGACCTCCACTATACGGGCATCGCCTGTGAGACGTTCCGTTGCGCCAGCGGGTGGATTGGCTCAGACTGCAGCATACTGCCGGCGTCGTACAGCGTGCCAGACCGAGAATCAGCGGTCGGTCACGTAGAGAGTCCGGGTCGCGTCATATCGCTGGACGGCACCATGTACGACATCACCGAATTTGGAACCTATCAGATGCTGGCCTTAAACGATGTCGTCATGCGGATCAGATTGTCTGAGTGTCACAAGGCAAACGAGGCCTATCCCTGTTTTCAGTCGGCCATGCTTCAGCATAAAGAGCACTATTATTTCTTTAACACTTCCAGTGTGGCCAGTACACGGATCCGAGTATGGGTACTAGAAAATAGCTACGACGTCATCACTGAACTGACTGTCCAGGGACTACACATACGGCGAGAAAACGTCAACACTCTGACGATAACAATTGACGGCTCCGCGTTATCCATCATAGTCTACATCGACGTATACGGTTTGCACGTAACAGTACAGATGACGCACAGCGACCGAGCGCTGACTAGAGGAGTCCTTGGCATCTGTGACGTTTCAGCAGCCATTCGGTACCAACGCTGCGATAATGTTGATGTATGCGCCGAAAACATTGATCAGGCTGCAGTAGCGGCATGCAAAGTAGAAATATCGCATTCTAATCTGAACAGTCTGTTGGTGCAGTTCTCCGAACGCAATGAAATATACGACCTTTTCGCCGGAACCGAACTAGCGGACAGCTCTACGGGAATATGTCTTTACTTCGATGACAGTGGAATCTTTAAAAAGAACGTTGCATTACCGAGTACATCATTCACCCTTGAGCTGCAAGTGAAACCAGTGAACTACGGTGGTGTTATACTATCATACACTAGATCTAAATGCTTACTTCTGATATTATTGGAAAGCGGCTTGGAGGTGCATTATGAGACCAGAGTAATACAGACAAACCTTCAACTGGAACTTAACATATGGACCCAAGTTAGTCTGTTCTGGGACATGGATACCTACAAGCTGGAAACCTATACGGTGCATGCTAATGGAAATACATATATATATTCCATTAAATTAGACAGTGAAGCCTTTGCCACTGGCGGGTCATTAGCAATTGGCGAAATCGCTCCAGGCTCCAGTGTGAAAACATCAATAGAGGGCGCATTCATAGGGTATCTTGACGAAATCCGCGTCTGGAGTCGACCTCATAATCCATCGGTGGTCGCTAATACGGGTCAGATTGCCGTGTCCGTAAACACACCCGATCTCGAACTATGGTGGGACTTCAATGACGGCGAAGGTACCATAATGGCGGAAAGAGTGGAATCGGAGGACATGAAAGCAATAGCAGAACACAACCCGCCTACCTGGGTCGTATCGGATCTGACACTGAAGAAAACAGACGTATTAGGATATCCCGGTAGGAGTCTCACAAACGTATCTCTGATCAACGATGTTTGCGAAAAACTGCTGACAGACAGCGAAATAGAAAGAAACTGTCACTTCTTCGGTACAGCTTATCTACAGGCGATGAAAGAAGCCTGCATATCCAGTGCGACCACCGTGGATAATCAACACCCCAGCGAGATAGTATTCGTCCAGCTGTCAATATTCTGCGCAAGCCTGACATCCGATTCTACGGTGGCCATTCCACCCCCAGATTGTGACGCTTCGATTTGTTGTAGATTTGGCAGCCTGAATAACGTTACCGACAGGTGCGACTGCCAGTACGGCTTCTGGGGTGACAGTTGCAGCAGATACTGTCCATCGCATCTGGCTGAGATTTGTTACGAGCACGGCACCTGCCAGCCCCAGACTGGCCTCTGCCAGTGTGAGGCTAGATGGCTCGGAGCGGCGCTACAAGTCACGGAATACAATAGTCGCGCGAGCTTAACGGTCGTACCCGATTATCCCTGCTCCGAGTGTACAGCGGATTGGTTTGGCGACGACTGCAGTCTGACGATCACCAATACATCGCTGATTGCGACGTCGAAGTATCACGTGGCTCTACTGTACAGAGATCTAGTCAGTGTGCTCGATGGTGCTCACTACGTCATGATTCTTCCCGGACCGTATCAGCTGCTGCTCAACAGCGAAATATCTATCCAAGTTCTGATGCTACCGTGTCGTGGAGATAGCATGTGCCGATCCGTGGCCGATGTGTCGATTAAGGTCGGAAACGATGTCTACTCGGTTCAGAAAGCTGAACGGACGCTCGTCATTTGGCACCGTAAAGGTTCGGGAGATTGGGAAAAGATCGAATGGAAGGCCGCAACGATGAAAACGCTGAAGTACGACGGAGTGATCATCAAGTGGTACTTGGGCACGAATGCACGATTTCTGTTTAACACCGACATCGAGGTATTGGTGAGTTTGATCAATGGTGAGCTCCTCTTCGGTGTCCAAGCACATTCCGTCCTGACTGGCTTCACGGGCATACTGGGCAATAATAACGGTCTCTGGACTGATGACCTGGACTACACCACTGCCGGAAATGACCTGCCAAATGTACTGTCTACGCAATATATTGGCGAACACGTGAAGGCTACATTTATGATTCCGGCCTCCTCCAATCACCTACAGCATCCAAGTGGAAGAGACAACATAACATCTGGAGGATATATGCTCCGATTCAGTCAAAGTACAGTGCAATTTAAAGAAACAACACAGTTGATCATATTAGACGAATTTGCCTACTTAATGTGGTTCCGAGTGCATCAACTTGTTGCAGCGGACATTCAAATGTTGAACCTAACCTTTGTAGAAAGAAATGTTGGCCTAATCATTAAACCAAATGGTGAAATACGGATTCGCTGGGACAATATGGAAATGGTCACCGGCATCGTGATAGAAGAAAGAGCATGGATGCATCTAGCTATCACGTGGCATTCGTCCACGGGAAGACTGCATCTTTTTACGTGGACTGCCGATGGAATGTCAGAATTCAAAGAGTACAATGTCGACGTCGGTGTTTACTTAGTGTTTGATGAGCTGGTATGTGGTGCCAATAACGGAGGCGTACTGGAAATTGATTATATAAGACTTTTTAGATACGAATTACCTGCAAGTGAGATTGAAGACCTGATGTATGTGTACGATTCCGATCAGAACGAAGGTCTCAACCTGCTGATTATGTTCGACGAAGGAACGGGATCAACTTGCGATGCAACCGTCTTAACGCCTGCTCATTCCATAACACTGAAAGGTAAACTGATAACAGGAACGGATCTCATCTGGCTACCTTCTAACATTCCAGTATTTGATCAGTCGACGCCGCATCCCCTTCCAGCTGAACCTGACGATTCAGTACTCGCGAAGTGTCTGAACGTCACCTATAATGATCTGATCAGTAATTACTGCTCCAACTTAGGGGCCGTGCTTCAATTGTTCCTGGAACAATGTATCAGCCAACTGTTATATGAACAAGAAGGGGTTGAAGGCTTGACGTCGGCCGTACTATTCTACTGCAGGGGAGTGAACGATGTCGACGAATGTGACCTGGACGGATATTTAGACTTCTGTGCTGAAGAGGAAGAATTTCCAATCTGGCTTATTATATTAATCTGCATCATTCTGCTGCTGCTGCTGATAATCATAATAGTCGTCACAATTGTTTGTTTGAAGAAGAAGAAAAAGAAGAAGGAAAGTGAATACAACCAGCAGATGATTAATGATGGCGACGAGCTGTTACCAGATTCCACGCATAACGCTTCGACTGCGCCGAGAGATACTAAATACCATACCAACTATCAAAAGCAAAAAACGTTCGACATGGAACCACCCGGCAAAGATGTGATGGCCACCGTACCGCAGCAGACTGATCCAGAATCGGCTATCAGAGCGCAGAGAACCCAGCCGGAAGATCTCAGCCAACTACTGGCTGAGATGAAGAGGAGACAAAGTACAATGATTTCAATGCACCATGAGGATGGCGCAAGTCAGCCAATGGCAGATGAAGATCTGATCAAGTTTGATGTCGTCGGTGAAACATCGACTGATCCGGTTGTCCCATCGAAGACAGACGAATCCGGAAATCGGACGAACGTACCAAGCCAGCCGAAAAAGAACAAGCCCCTTAAGGTTGGAAAGAAAGCAAAGAAGATACTTAGTATGTTTGGCTCCACTGATCCTGTTCCTCCAACAGCATCCAAAACGGTTCCTGGACAAGCGGTTGATGGCAGTGGTAAAGAATATCTTAACATATCCCCTGAAGAGGCCATGGCTAACTTAAACAAACTCCTCCAAGAAAAACCAAAGGAGACTTCGTTCGACTGGAAGAAGGAGCTGGAACTGTCATTTGTGGCACCAGAAAATGAGACCATAACTGCACCAGCTCCGGCTCAAGATGCCGGCAAGACTGCAAACAGGACCAGTGAAGCTCACGTCGGATTGGCTACACGTGTGATTGCCTCGGATATTAATGCTGACTTGATGAGGAGAAAAAGCAGCACAGCACCTGGACCATCACAGACTCCTATAACCCCGGAAACAAAAACAGAAAAGCCATCTTCCCCGAAGAAATTGGCAGGTAGTAGAGCTCTACCACCAGTTCAACCAAGTGGTTCCGAGGCTGAGAATGGATTGGTCAATTTTTACCCATCAGCTGTTCTACCATCCATTAACAAACATGATACAACTGAAAAGGACTCGAAATAATTACATGAAACGACTCGGTAAAACAACCTGACCATATATATATATATATATATATATATATATATATATATATATATATAATCCGTATATACATATGATGTTCATTTATGATTAGTAAAACAAAAACTAATTAGTTCTTACTAAGAAGAGATCAGTTATAAATGTATATGTAGGTGTAGCATTACATTGTATTATTTTATTAGTAATATTAACAGTATTCTGTTTATGTAAGTTGTTAAAGTATATATATATATATATATATATATATATATATTTTTATATATATATATATATATATATATATATATATATATATAGAGAGAGAGAGAGAGAGAGAGAGAGAGAGAGAGAGAGAGATTAATGGGGACCATAAAATATGTACTTAATGAAACAAAACAATGGCTCCGACAAACGTTATTTATCTTTGAATATTTAAATTTCATAGCATGTAATTTGATATTTTGGTATTTAAAATGTTGTTTATGCGGATTCTCAATACAAGAGATAACTGAATTACACCGTTATAAGCATGTCTTTCTATATATATATATATATATATATATATATATATATATATATATATATATATATATATATATATATATATATATATATATATTGCCTACCAGTATTTATAAGATATATATATATATATGTATGTGTGTGTGTGTGTGTGTGTGTGTGTGTGTGTGTGTGTGTGTGTGTGTGTGTGTGTGTGTGTGTGTGTGTGTGTGACATGTATTCTGTGCCAAATTACTAACAATGACTACTGTGATATTTCTAGTATAAGCATTTATCTGTAAAAAGCTCAATAAATAGTTCGCATATCATTAATTGTTAGTATCTGGTATTTTATTATAAAAATATATTTGATTACTAATCAGTTTGAATTGTGTGTGTGAGAGTGTGTGTGTGTGTATGTGTGTGTGTGCATTTTCAGCAGGCAAAGTTTTACATCAACTTGAATAATGGAAAAAAGTTGATTACAAGAATTACACCCAAACATCATAGGTTATAAATACTACATATTTCCTTCATTTCACTTGACCATAATAAAGTATTCTGAATTATGTATGCAAAACACTTAATAGTCTGTGATTCACGGAAATATAATAAAACAAATCTAGAAATAAACATAATAAATAAGTTTTTGTCTAATTGGAAAAGGCGTGATCCTGAAAACAAAAATTTATTAATTTACTAATAATAGGACTTGATACCTAAATAATTTGATTTCGGTATATAGCAAAAACATAATTTAGCTGTTCCGCAGTAAATGTATGGCATCCGCAGTGATTACTTTAAAAGCTTAAAAATTATGGTGCTAAAATAGGTTAAATCAAATGATCGTGAAAATATTAAATGAGTATGCTTTTGGACGAAAGTTTGCCTTTTATTTGATAGAACTAATTTAACTGCGAATGGGTAAAGATTTAAACATACATACATACATACCTGCATACATATATACATACATACATACATACACAATTAGATACATACATATATACATTGACCGCCTCCATATGCTAGTGGGTAAGATCGTGGGACTTTCTTATTCATGGTCATACTGTGCTGGAGGTCGGAGATTTTATTTCCGGTCGTGGCATTATAGTAGGAGGACTTTTTCATCAAACCATGCAACTGGCAAGATTTTCGTAAAACGTAAAATAACTGCCATTTCGGCCATTATACATATACACACATACATACATAGTATATCGGGGTCTAATTATTATTATGAACGAGAAGTGATAATTCATTATAGTGTAAACGTCACGAACCCTTTGTAAGACATTTAAATTAAACCAAATAATATTACTTACGATCGAGCGCTATGCCTGGCCGGTTTAGTTATTAGCAGTACCCTAGTTACTAGTAGTTGAAACTTGAAACATATCCACAGCCTGTCCCCCTTTGTACTGAATGTATCCTAACAATTACAGCATCTACAGTTATGGATAGATTGAAACACGGCGTCGGAATTTAATTTAATCATCAACTCCTCCCTTTGAGGAAAAACATCCATTTCTTATCTCAAAGTGAGTGGTCTTTTAGACAAATGTTAAGAAATCGTTTTCGAAATCAGAATTAAATCATTATTTAACGCGTAATGTATCATCAGCTATATGTTTCATAAAAAAAGGCGTACCGATTTTACATTACACCTTTATAAATATATTTAATGCGGAAACTTTGTCTGGACTTACACTGTACATATAGGCCTATATTAGTCTCCCTTTTTTATTTTCGTGTGTGTGTGTGTGTGTGTGTGCTTGTGTTAAAATTCCTAGCTTGACCATTAAGTACATCCAACAATATTATAGCTGCTAGCTGCTACTACATAAATTCGTACTTCCCTCTGTTATTTATTCTGTTGTATTGATCATGATCATACACACATACACAACGCTTACTTCGATCACAAGTCGATGCCTTTTAAATCACCTGTCGTTCATTCACCGTTAGCGGAGTTTTATGATCGGATACAAGTTAATGCCTATGTCCATATTACACTCTCAGCAAGGGTATCAGGCAACGAAGTAAGATTTCAACCAGCTACTTTTACTTGTAACTAAGTAGTTTTATTTGAGTAATTCTACTTTTTATTTCCTTACTTTCATTTACTCCTGTAATGTCATAGCCGGTTCGATTGATGTTAGGAAGAATTAGTGATCGCCCGTACTTGCCGCTTAACGGTTTGTGGCCGACCAATTGTGGGGTGAAATGGGTGTGAAACCATAGCGCTCCCGATTGATTGATGTGCGAAAGAAGTTGGCGGTCACCCGTTCGGTGCCGCTTGGCAATTCGTGGCCGCACGGGTGTAGACGTCGTAGCCGCGGGCTTTGGTTGGGTTTGTACCGTATTAATGTGTTCGTGGTGTGGGTTGAATGTGTGAAAGCTTTGTTAGCTAATGTCTGTTACGGCACAGCCAAGTCAGCGGAGATTGTATCAAGGGACATGCGAGTCTCCACTAGACCACGCGCTGATTGTGCTGGGGGAGAATTCCCCTTCATATACCCGTTTGTTTTGTGGAAGGAGTTTTAGTGTGGGATTGTTCTCAGCAGTGATTAGACCGGGTGACCATGCGGGGTCTACCGGACGACAACGCTGACGGTGCTGAAGGGGACAATTCCCTATATATCCGGATTTTTGTAGATTTTGGGTGGGTCGGTGGAGTGGAGAGGGTTTGGAGTAGAGTTTGTAAAGTGATTAGAATGTATAGCAATAAAGTAGATTAGAGACTACGTGAGTTCGGAGTTTTGAAAGAGTTGATGGCCACTAATATTCAAGACTTTGAAAATCAGCCTTGGCTGAATCTGAACAAGGGCTCTGTTCAGTGAACTGCAGGTGGAAACACATCTGTGGACGCGATGAACCTAAGGGACACTGTGTATTTGATTATCATATTTTGTGTTACAATCAATTTTATCTTCTACTTCAATTACTTTTAGAAAGTTTACTTTTACTTCTACTCAAGTACAAAATAAAAGTAATTCAGTCACCCCCGACTCATATGTATATTATGAATTTATTCCAAATATAGCAGCCACGTCTTTAACTGGTGCATATGGTTATGTCGTTTGCCGTCTGTGATACACTACCATTTATTATATAGTTGGCTATAAAGTAGGTGTCTTACGCGCCGCACTTCTTTCACGGTATCCAAATTATACCAATTTCATCTGACTATTCGTAACACTTCTGTAGCCAAAATCGAAATGAATTTCAGCATTTGCCCACCTCCAAAAAATAACGAATACGTCTCGTGTGTTTCCAAACTCATTTCCTTTCACTACTATATTTCACATTTCCACACACACGTCCGACTGCCTTTCCCAGCCTCTTCATCTTCTGAACAGGAATGGGTCGAGTACATTGTAGCGTAGTTGAAACCACGAATACTTTCAGGTTTACCTAATACAAGTCCCAGTACTTATCCAAACAGTGTAAGCAAGTACGAGTAACTTATAGAAATTCAAGTACGTGTTAAAAAGTACTTTTCAGATGTTATGAACATTCAAAGCGAACAGTATAGTGTCATTCATAACTTATGATATACTGGTATATTAACATCAACAAACATTCATCATCATGTCAGTGGATACTATTGATGATGACGATTGATGTCTTTTGGCCAATTTTCTGCGAATGGTAGGCTAAATGGGCCGAGCGACCTCCGAAGATGAAACACCCTTCAGATATGCCCATAGGGAGATTTGAACTCAGTTGGTAGTGATCTGTGGTCCAACATGCTGCCAGTTAGACCACGCAGGCGCTCAGGTGGATACTATAGATTATGACTGATAGGAAAATGAGATTTACATTTTAAGAGCTAGCAGTTTTCATTTAGCCGCGAGTTAGTATCTAAATGATTCTATAATCTGGCATGGTCACTCACCAGTCATAACACATCTGGCCAAGTGTACCGACTCTTTACTTGATGTACTTATTTATATAAATCTTTCAAATTCATGAAATGACTGAATCTGACTCGATAAAGATCTCTCATTATCCAGATGAAGCACATGTTTTTTGGATGCGACTAGTTTTAACGTCTTGAATTTTGTCTCATTTGACTCAATTATCAGTTTTTCCAATGCCACACCCTGAGATTCCTTACAACTAGTTTTTAAATGTTTTGCGTGATTATGCTTGGAATGTTGAACGTTTTTTATGATGCCCCCAGCATTTAAAAATTTAAGATCTGCACGTCGTAAGAAAAAATCTTCTCACCATTGATAAAGAAATCACTGTATTCTAGTCAGACACAGGCAGACAAAACAGAAGAGGGTAAATATAGTGGTTTGTATGAACAGAGCATAGAGTAAGTGTTTATTGACATCAATGAACAAAAAACAGGCATGATCTAAATAGAAATGAATTAATGCAGAGAGACTTTAACAATCCTGAAAACATATCTTCAGTACCAATATGTCTTTGCTGGTTTTCTATTTTCAACAATGTTTAATTCATCCATGATGTCCTCTTCAAAGGTGCAGAGCTTTGCTTCAAAGGTAACCTTCTTTAGATCCCTCTCCTTTGTATCCTTGTCCCCCTCTATGAATCAAAGACGAAACAAGTGCTCATATTGCTATTTATCAACGAAACTATCCCCTTTCTAGCATCAGCCATTACAAATAATACAAGATACAGTTAGCTCAAAGATCATATAAAATCAGCTGAGAGGTAATCAAAATTCTTTAATGAATCAGGACCATGAATGTGTGTTAGAAACTGAATACTTACCAACATATTGGTCTGGTATAACCAAATCATCTTCCATTTTGGCGCCTTCTGGCAGAGGAATGATTCGTCCAGTCTGGAGAGAGACTCGAACTTCCTCACCAGTTTCTGTATAACGCCACTCAACCGCTGTAGCCTGCCTGTTGGTTAGAATGAATAAACTTACTGATAAAATAAGTTCTTTTGTTTTAGTGGTGACAAGAATCATGGGTTTGGGCCAAAACTAATCTTGACTAATACTTCAAGGATTAATATCTCGGCTCACAACTCCGCAGCGGTAGACCACGTTAAACGATGGTATCACTGGAATAAAGTGGGCCATTTAACACCTTCTAAAGACAATAAAACAAATCTGACCATCGAGGGCGCGGGGGAGATTTCCACCCCATCTTTCCCGGTGTAGTTATGCTTTCAAATGTTATCCTTGTTTCAAGACCAGAGATAAAGATTTGAAACAAATCCAAAAACTCAAATATTATTCATCTTTGAAACCACTTTCAAATGTAGGGAATCTTATACAGCAAATCTTTGTGCCTGTAATAAAAGAGCTAAAGATTTAGAAGATACAATATATTATGACCCTTGGGAGTAATAAATATCTCCCAATGGGGACCAACATCGGTCTACTGTTTTGACAAATGGTCCCTTAAGGAAGGTGGTCATATAGTAGGTGAGTGACTGGGAGCATTCTACATTAACCCTTTAAACTGTGGATGTCTCACTTTTCAGTGTCATGAGAATGCATTTCCACTGAAAGCTTTTTAACGTTTTGAATAAGTGACCTTGAGTCATTGCATCGTTTTAGCAGTAATCACACCTGTGAAGTACTGCCATAGGCCTACTAGGTATGGAAATAAGATAATCAGACTGAGGTGTTTTAATGCCAGATGAAACAACAAACAGGACAGTTTAATACACTGAGATTGGTTTCAGTGACCTGGAGAAGTATATTACAGTGTGCTCCCTACTGCAACATAGTTTGTTTTGTTGTTCGGGGAGAATCCCCAGGCTGTCGCTTATTCGGCACAGCCTCTATGTTGGAGTGGTTGAGAAACCTCCTCCCCAATCACTCACAGGGAAGCAGTACGGAAAGATGGAGCCGAAATAACCTGAGGGTGGTCAATGCCAGAATGTTTTACGTCCTCAGGGGGTTTTTAACGTCCCCCTTTATTTTAAATAATTCAGTGGAGACGGCAGCTCCATTTAACGTTGACAGCAACCCACGATGTTAATCTCTGGAAAAGTTTCGACCTCTTGCTGGGGTTCGAACCTGTGACCATTGGCACCAAGTGCCGGGTGTTTAACCGCTAGGCCACCGGAGCTCACTTGCAACACAGGAACACTACAGTAATTCTATTTTAGATTGCATGAAGTGTCGTAAATTTTATATACAGAATGTTAAATGTGTTATTACTACTACCACTGTGCTTCAACCAGAAATCTGGAGTAAGAACCCAGCACTTTCTCTGATCTGAATACAAATTTCCCTGGCGTTTCTTTTTTCCATTTCATCATACATCCAACCTGAAGCACCCAAATCATTCACAATGAAAAAGGGGGGGGGTATTTTTAATTTCACAAAAATCTGCATTTATTTTAATATCCTGACTATCAGTAACTTCATGAAGAAAGGTAAACATTCCCAGGCCACACCTCATTTTGACTTTCCATATCATGGATAAGGATTTCAGAGATAGTGTGAAGTACATTTACAATTGAATGTATTAAAAAAATATTTTAAGTGGATGTATTTGAGAAATCTATGATGCAAAGTATTGGTAACTATACACTTTTACCACCTTAAAATAATTTTACAAATATGTTACATTTACTGGTCTGAATATTAAAACTGGCTTATAACAATCATAAACATGATATCCAGAAGCCGGTTATGCCGCTTTATTGTCTTACTGTCAGGTGTATTAATAATAAACAGGAAGTAGGACTACTAGTGAATTAAGACTGATAAAAACCATGTTCTGAGAAGATGATGATGATGATGATGATGCGTAGACTTACTCGGTAGAAGGATCAACCAGTTTGACTTGATTTGTTACTAGAAGAGGTTGTTCATTCCTTACACATATTGGTGGAGCTAATGGACTAACAGACTCGAGTGTGTATTTCTACAGGAAGAATAAACAATATATGAAACAGATATTATTGTTTATGAATCAAAATCTCTCTCTCCCTCTCTCACACACACACACACACACACACACACACACACACACACAGACGCTGAAAATATGCACTGATATAACATGCATAAACTAGTAAACAAGATAACAAGCGCCACTGAATAACGCCACCGTACTTTATCTGTGACTGACTTAGATATGAAAAATAGCCGGCATCCAATATACATACATTATTCAGACCTTCGACAAACACCCAATTCCTTTCCTTGACGATACAATTAATGATACCTTGTCTGCCTTTATCTGGGCCAACCAAAACCTCCACCTAAATGTATAAAAAATAACAATATTAGAAAGATATATGTAGAGAAAAATATAAACTGATACGAATGATCGGTGAGTATCAGCTGTACACCAGGATACACCGAAAAATGGTTTGTGATAATTAACAGCTGTACAATATACACTAAATAATACAACAGTAATAATAATATTATTACTCTACTGTTTTTTTTTTGGTTTTCACTGAACGAGTGCCTGTTTCCTTAGTTTAGCGTCAGGACCATATGATGTAGGAGTTATTCCCATGAGAAATAAGATGATCAGATGAAACATCCCACAAAGTGAGTGATATATTTAGCTTTGGTGCCGGTCACACCTAGACCATTATGCTTTAAAAATGAGAAGATCAGATGAAACATCCCCTACTAGTCATAGACAACAAATTCCTTAAAAATTAATGATCCTTCAACTGCCTTAGAGGACTCCATAAACATCCAGACACATTACTATTTTTAATTTAATTACCTTTTATTATAATTGTTTTTATTATAACTATGTTTTATTATAATTATAATATTATTTTTATTAATATTTTTATTTTATTATAATGATTAATTTTATAAGAATTATTATTCTCATTATACTATTGTCATTGTAGTTTTTATTACGTGAGCTATAAGAGTTTTCTGGCAATGTTGTTATTTTTTTGTTAGTAATACACACAGCAGCAGGACATGTTTAAACTCAATAAAATGCTGCCATATACAGCGATGAGCTAGAGTATATGACAATCTAAGAAATATCAAAAAGACCATAAAAGTTTGCTTTAGCGATAGTAATATCAATGGTTAGAAGTGATAATTACTGGTACTAGAGAGCTCGGACAAAAGAACACAACTTTGATAGACTGGATAAAAAGCTACCCTGGATTTCATAATATGCTACAAGCCACATTAGCATACACACACACACACACACACTTGTATAAATGATATTTCTACTAGTTTTATGGCACACATCCTGGTTATCTATTACTATGGATCAACATAGTATAATTTGAACAAGAACAGAAACTGTATATATTGCTGATTACAATATATCACAGTGAAATATTTTACATGATTAGTGTATTTTGATTTTAATGCAAATTGATTCTGAGATGATAAAATTACAGGCTTTTGTGTGTGTGTGTGTGTGTGTATGCATGCATGCATGCAAACAAGCACTCTGTTATAAAAGAGCCAAAAAGCACATGTATGTAAAACAGCACTTTATTACTGCAAACATTCTAATAACTCATCTACCCACAATCAAGCTAGACTGAAAAATGTTATTCTATCACAAAGTTTCTTTAGCAGAAAGAATCTTGCAAATTGCTTGCAATTCAAGGTACATTACGGCATTGATGATGAGTCCAGCAGATAACATAATCCAAGATGCATAGTATTAACATCACAGCTCAACAATCAACCATCATACTATGTGATGGGAACATCCTTCATTGTCTAACAGGTAACACAAATAATTTGCAAACAGCACCAACAGCATCCTTATAATGGGCATTACATCACAAATCGGCATTACTTAAACAGCAACAACCAACAAATACATGACGAAAGGTAGGCAGTTCAAAAACACCGGCAGCCTGCCTCTCACCCTGTATCAAAAACATACACCAACAAAAACTGGCAAAATATTGTCAACCCAATCTCAAAACTAACTACGTACGTAACTCAAGAAGATTAATAGAAAATTATTCTCAACCACTTAACACCTTATAATTAACTCCTATATCCTACAAGAAACTAACAGTTCGAGTTGTATAAAGATGACTCCACAATAACAATTTTGACAGCTGCCATACATTGTAATACCATATCTTGTAATAGAATGCAAGTTACCGAAACACAACAATAGAATAGTCTATCTATAAAAACCAAACAAAACCGTTCATCCAAAGGCACTGAAATTCGTATATGCATCTCTCTCTCTCTCTCTCTCTCTCTCTCTCTCTCTCTTCGTGTTACAACACATTAATAACTACTGGAGATGACTAAAACATTGTGGAACCTTTCTTAAGATCAACTCTCTATCATTTCTTATGTTTTGATTCTACCTGGAACCATTTTGGCACATTGCAGAATATTTGAGATGGTGATTTAAAAAAGTCATCACAACAAGTCTCGTACACTTACACAATATTAGACTACCCGACTATAAACAGTAACACCAGTCAAACTATTGAACATGTATCAGCATTTATGAATGCACATGGACATACATGCATGCATGTATACATACATGCACGCACACATATATACACACACACACACACACATACATACATACGTAGAACAGTTAATAAATCAGACTTTCTCATATATCTATATATTATCAAATTGCACCAAAATACTTGCTGTTTTCCTATATTACAGAGCATCTAAATCACCCTCATCAGCTACATTTCAACATCATTCACTGATGTCAATATAACATTGTGTATCATAAAAAAAAAGTGACTAGTAAAAGCATTAACATTACTAAGACTCTATCATTATCTTATTACAAAAACTATATATATATATATATATATATATATATATATATATCCCAAATTTACAAATAGTATCAGACTGGTATATCATGATTAGAACAGACTAGTCTCCATGTAACACAAGTAACTATGGTATGTTTGTGTTTTGTCCGTCCACGCACGCACACACTACCATATAAAACAATACTCAATAACAACAAACTGCTACCTTCAGTTCCAGGACAGCCAGACATATAACAGCCACAAGTAACTTCATTACACAAAATATCTGTATATAAAAATCTTCATAACCAGTCTTTCTGTTCCAAGTCTAGACATTTTACAGTTCACTAACAACAATGGCTTCTAGGCACGAGATCATTACTTAATGCTGTATTACACTGTGAAGTCTAAAATCAGTTTGATCCTGTACAATTATAAATTATTCTGGACGATGAATGAGCTCGGATGATGGCACAGGTCTACTCTACATAATAGTGATATCTGACATGATAAGAACAACGGTTATATCTGGCTGGGTGTCACCAGGGAAGCATAACTCATAATACGAGTATAATGTGTAGACTGATTAATAAAAGTTATCAATTCACAGAGAGAATGGGTGTAAACAATCCATAGAAATAACACACCAGCTAATCGGTATCCCAAAACAAATTAATATCGATAATAATAATAATTATAACAGCAACAGCCATAATGACACTGAAGCAACAATAAAAATTAAAATTGGCATCATTCTTTGTTTTACAGGAATTAATAAAAGACGGAAGTTTAGAACATAGTAAAGACTGGAGGGGTACAGCTGTAATCTAGCAGTAAGTGACATGCTTATCTGTGCACGTACACATTCACACACACACGCACACACACACACAGAGAATGTCCTTAATGACACAACAGCTGTTTATAAATTGGTAATTTTCCTAGCATTTTACCAAACAAATTCTTTAAATGTAACATAATAAAAACAAAAATTCACTCAAATATTTCAATATCGTAGCCATTGTTTGTGTACAAGAATGAGCCCTGTCTCGTCAGGATGTTCACTTCATTCAGCTAAGAGACTCGTAAAAAATATTACAACTCGCATCAAATGACGAACATAACGAAATAACCTAAAAGAGAATAGTCAGTTAGTGTATCTCACAGCTTTATCTATAATCAGGTTTAGCCGGGAAGGTACAGCCCCAGTGTTTGATGATAACGCTGGCCGCATAATGACCACATCGTATGCACTGTTCAATACTGGCACCTCTCACCAGTTCGGCAAGAAATCCACCGACGAAGGCATCGCCACAACCATTCGTGTCGCAGATTTCTTCCCGTTGGACTGGTCGGATGGGATGGGTCGTCACCTGTCCTCTGACGACAGCTATCGTCGGCTTCTGGCCTCCCGTAAAAATTACGACACGCTCCCTCTTCGGATTTGCCTTAGGCAGCTGCGACACCTGCAAAGCCATCTCTTCAATATTTTCGGCTTCGATCCCCCGAAGCGCACAGAACTGGGCGGCTTCAACTCTGTTGCCGAACAGGATGTCAATATAAGGCATGATATCCAAATGCCTGTCAGCAAAATACTGACACAGAAATGGTGCTGACAGGTTCATCACGAGAGTTTTATTCATCTTGCACACATGTTCGGCAATGTCAAATATGACCTGGTTGCAGACAGGAAACATAAATCCTCCAATGTAGAAGAAGTCGGCCCTTTCGACCAGTGCCCAGTTCTCGCTGGACTCCATATAGGTATGCTCGAAGTAATCAGCAGCACCAAGGCAGGCGACGAGCGAGCGGTTATCATCTGTGATAACCGCACCACAGACACCAGTCGGAAATTTATCAGTGATCTGATAATGAATGTCGACACCCGATTCTCTTGCCTTCTGAGCCAGGATCTCACCACGTTCATCCTTGCCAATGCCACCAAAGAATGTGGTCGCGTGTTTGACTCCAAGCAACCACTGCGCAACTCTGATCGTATTCTGAGCGGCGCCACCAGCTCCATACAGTGGCTTGAAGTGTTTCATCATATCATCAAACATCGGCATCTGCTTGACGTCAGCCACGATGGCATCGTTCGGCTTGAGATCATATTTACTTAAGAAAGCCTCATCAGTTTGTATGGTGATGTCTAGCAGTGGATTTCCTATGCCGAGTAATATACCCCTTTTTACAGTCTTTCTCCCAGCTGACGTGGAGTAATGATGGCAAGATGTCCATCCGTCAATCAGGCTAACACCACGGTACTGCCTCTTAGAGCCGATCTGAAAAATAAATCTACGGTTCATATACAGGTTTCATATACTCACGTGAGAGAGAAAGAGAACGTGTTTACTTTAGCCAACTGTATGATATATTTTTAACAACATGACATAAATTTGTTCTAGACAGCAGTAAGTGCCATCTGTATGACACTTCTATATGTGATAAACAGCATGTGATCTCACAACTCTTCTAACATACTTAAACCTACTATTCACTACTGAATCATCACCAAACACGCTATCAGACACAAGAGAAACAACACAACAACAATACAACAACAACAACAAAATTCAACTCAAAATTTACATTTTAAAATTATCAGCTGACCATGGAAGCCAGCAAGCTATAACAGGCATCAGACTGTCAGTGAATACAGTTTTAGTTTGCAAATAAACAGTATCTGACATGAAAACAATGCTGGGTTGGTGTCAGATTAAACTGACAGGTCTGCAGGAAAACTGACAGTTCAGCTTCAGGGATACCAGTTATTTTGGTGATTCACCATTACCAGATCCTGACACCATGCCATTTAAAGGAATTGTACAGAAGAAAAGGTGCAAGTGATCAAAATACATAGTAACGGTTTCAATTTAAAGAGGTCATAAACCAAGGCCTGATCTGAGAGATGGGGGTTGGGGGGTTGGAGACTGGTTTAATGTAACATAAAGCATATGTAAGACAATTCGTCCTGGTATTACTTATTAATATTTATTCTTGTTTTAACGTTCAGATATCAATACACAATGCATCACACATATATTTTACCACTGCAGTGTGTGTGTGTGTGTGTGTGTGGGGGGGGGGGACAACCCTCTACACCAATCCCAGATATGGCCCTGTCAGCCTGAGCGCTGACATGCCGCTACGTAATCATCATGATAATGGAAATGAAATTATCTTGAACTTATCATGCGTAAGCAATGGCAGGTCAAAATGGCATACAAACTCAAAGCAATACACATAACATTGTCTTAATTAAGGTGTAAACAACCTTCAAATACAGATGTTTGCTGGGTTATATAACCAATAGGTCATAATGGCCTGGACGATATCACACACACACTCACAACAGACACATAAAATATAATAAAAATAATATTAATATGATACTCACACTGAGTGATGAAGAACACTTCCTTCTCAGAACGGTTTGTAAAAGAGCATAAAGTTGATCAGCTGAGCTGGAGGCTCGCAAGCCGTGTACAGCCGGGATCATATTTACCGCAAATACACCAAGACCGGACTGGCTACAAACAGACGTACAGCGCACAGCCAAGGTTGGATAGAGTAAATATAGAAAAACCACTCTAATATTGATTTCAAGGCAAGTCGGTTTGCACTCACGAGGTGGCAGCACTATAGTAACCAGGGGTCGTCAACTACAGCGTAACACATACACAACTGTGCCAAGTAAACAAACCAGAAATCTGGCATCTTCAGATATATAAAAAGGCACACCATATTTACTGAGCTACATTAGTATCAAAGACAAAGTCACTATATGCAGAATTATCTTAGTGAAATTTCTCAGAGAGGTTAGATTAATCGACAAGCGTCAATATAATTTCTAATGAGATTTTATTCAGTTACTACATTAAAAAATAAACAATTTGAACCCTAAACACGTGTTATACATCCTAAACAACATTACACATCATCCATATCAACAATCAGCCTACCAACCAGTTTCCAAGTAATCATGTTATTAGTACAACAAATCACCATTCTGTACTCAGGTAACCTTAGTTGAATCTGAACTTAATGGGTCACTGGAGCTCAAAATGTAAGCCTTCTTTCAGCAGATAACCAACGCAAAACAAATTGCAAAACATACCGGTCGGTATATCAAATCATTTAACGTTTCGGGTTTAGATGCCTAAAATAATTTTTTATGCAAAAATCAACACCTATGTACCATTACAGTATGACTGGGCCTGTACTGTTTTTGTCTATCTCTAAGTACCAACAGGTATTACAAATCTGGAATGCATTAATACATTTCACCAGCTTCTGCTGTAACCACAAATCTACAAAATAAATTCTACCACGAAGATCTAAAATATAGCTACGTCACAACCATTTCAAATATCACAACCTAGCTAACTACACAAAATATATGTAGATATAGTACAGTCGGTACTGTACTGTAATACAGAGCTCCGTGTCGTGGGATCGAATCTTCGTGTCTGTGGGATGTTTCACCGTAATATCTCACTTTCCAATGAAGCAGCCACTCGCTCACTTGTGGCCAGTGCCAAAACTGACACAAAGTGAGCACACATGAAGTAACTCACTCGCTTTCTCACTCATTCACGCATCCATATACCACCTAAAGTTTAATGTCTATTCCTCGCAACTGATTAAACTAACTCCTCAAAGTCAGTTCAGTTAAAGGTTTGTTCTCATCCATAAAAATGAGAACCTGACAGAACGAGATAGCTATGTGTGTGAGTAACGATTTGCGCCTTTAATGGCAGCATGCGTTGTATGCTCTCTTGGGAGATGAGATGTGTACAGGATTGGAACAGGTCTGAGTCGTGGATAATAATACTGTAAAGTGCTGTAGAGCAGTTATATAAATGTCATATATTATTATTATTTTACTTTGTATAATGAGACATGTTTTCCCATTTAGTTACGATCACTAAAGATACGGCAATTTTCCAATACGAGGCCACAACTACAATGGAAAAAGGATGTCCTACTCCTAAATTAAACATTTTGTATTTGTAAATATAGAAATATAAGCCTTAAATAATATTAAAATTTATTCATTTAAACTTATAGGAAACATTTAAAAAGAAGCCATTGTGTCTAAAACTGCACCAAGTATGCCTCCTTTACCTAATATCGTAAGAAATGTTGATAACTTTTCTGTCCGATCTTTAATAGATTATAGCATTAGGATAAATAACATCACAAAATGGTTTGATTGCCAGTTACTCATTTAGATCAAGGATATATTTGTCAACATTTGGGATCCCAACAACTGGATGTATTTTAATGTCCAACAAAATGTACATAATTATACCTTCACAGAATTAAGATAGCACTAGCAGTGTTAGCTTAATTATAGGCGCTATCATAGCACCTATAATTTCTAATGAGTAGTGCCAAATACACACATTTGCTGGGGAGAAAGCCAACCCTGGGAATAATCCGAGAAAGAAAGATGTTTCAGCGCAAAAACAAGTGACGTCGCTTGTGATTATAGGCGCAGTGAAAAGTACACGGTGGCTAATAATGAAAAATCATCAACATGTAATAAGCAGATTATCTTTGCACGTCTTCGAGCAAATTACACCTTCATAATATAACTAAACAATATTGCATTTGGCTAAAACAAAATGAATCCTTTTAGCCAAACTGGCCAAACAGAATTTAGGTCTAGCACTAACCCAGACTGCCATGATATCGTTGCCACACACCACAAATCTAAGCATCCAAAGCACACACTCTGGACTGTATATGGTTGACAAAACACAACAGCAATAGATAAACATGACTTACCCTGTCTCCTGTGTAAACATCCCACTTTTTAATCGGTTCAACAAATAGTGTCTTTGGTGTTCTCTGGTGGAAAGGATTCATTGCCTTATACTCGGCTGTCCATGGTCTGTGTTCATTTGGATAAAATCTCTCCTTTTTAAGCTCCTTCCAGCCACTCAGTGGATGCCACTGCCTGCGAGCCTTGCTCTTGTGCAGCTCACGCTCAATGTAGCGCTTGAAGTATTTACTGCACAACACCTGTGTCCACCTCATTTTACAAAGCTAAGACTGTCACTAGTAAAGCTCTGGCACTGAAAAAAATAATTATTAAAATCTGGATACTTTCAGATGATCCACCTTATAACTCCTTAATCATAATATAAAACACATAGGACATATCTCACTGACGGAACATGAATATATGTATGTCTTGGGTAAATCTAAACGTACATTAACTGTGTTAAATGATGGACACCGTCGTCTAATTGGGATATATCTGATGCGTTGGTGGGAAAGTTCTACATTCTATGATCTGTTGATGTTGTTAGAAGACGTAGCCAACAAAATCCAGTTCACTAAATGATAATTCAGCCCCAAGTTCTCATAAATTGGAAAGGCACCTCTGTGGTCTAGTTGATTTAGCTCATTGTGCAATCGATGGTTTCTAATTCGGTATTAGGCCTGCCTGTGTTTTCCAATTAAGTGGTATTCATTCACAAAGGATATTTATACATCTGTTATTAGCAAAGATTACAAATAAAAATTTCCAAAATCACAGATTTACGCAAAATAGATTTATAGAGCAATTGCATAATTATGTTTATTTATGTCCAGTGGTCCAACATGTTGCACTTAGTGCTAAAGGGTGGATTTTGTTCAGACCACTAGGGATCACAGGTTCGATCCCATCAAGAGGTCAAAACTTTTCCAGAGTTTATTTTCTCGACTGACAACGTTAAATGACACTGCCATCTCCACTGAATTAATTAAAAAAAGAAGGGCGTAATACACATGAAATGCACTTCAGATATGCCCATGCCAAGATTCAACCTCAGGTGGTAGCAATCTGTGG
Source organism: Paralvinella palmiformis (assembly GCA_025642065.1). Lineage (NCBI taxonomy): Eukaryota > Metazoa > Annelida > Polychaeta > Terebellida > Alvinellidae > Paralvinella > Paralvinella palmiformis. The sequence goes on from JAODUP010000273.1 coordinate 366,169, forward strand.
TCCAACACGCTACCAACTAGACCACAAGGGCACCCCGTGTGAGTGCTGGAGGAGGAGTTATTAACTACCACTCAATAAAAGGGACCACACTGGAAATAAGTGCTCACAGTTTCGTGTGCTATCCCCGTTTCATTATCATAGATCATGAAACGAAAGAAAAATCAATTATTATGTATGTGCCTTCTCGAAAGAAATTATCTCTAAGACGCGAATTGATAAATTATCTGCAACCTTAGTGTGTTCTCGGTTATTTTAAGTTTGTTCCTGGTATTTGTCTCTTGTTCTCGGTTATTCGTATGACCGGCCACACGAGTATCCATGGAGCAGAATTTGACAACACAGGTTAACGAGTGGAAGTTTATCATACTGAGCAAGTGAAATGTTCGTAGTTTGCAGAAAAATATTTGGCCGGGCGCGATTTTTCTGGTTCGCCGCTGCCATTGGGAAATCCACCTAGAAACATGTACAACATGTACTGACAAACGGACGATACATGTGACAGTGTAGTAGACATTAGTTAGTTTTTTAGCCATCAGTTAGTTATTTAGACACCAGTTACTTATTTAAATATTTAGTCATTTACTTTTTAGACATCAATTATTTTTTAGACATCAATTATTTTTTAAGACATCAATTAGTTATTTAGACATTAAATAGTTATTTAGACATTAGTTAGTTATTTTGACATTAATTAGTTATTTTGACAAGCTATTTCACTGAATATTAAGAGAGTTATGTACATTTTTGTGAAAACTGGATTTGAGGTCAGAGACCTTCCCATTCATTTCCATGTTAAGTAAGTAACCATAATTCATAAATCCGCCATTTTTGAAGAAATAAAAAGTCTCTAACTTCCTTAATATTTGAGCTATAATCATGAAACAGATACCATTGGAATGTTTAATTCTTGTTCTTCAATGAGTATAAAACCGGTGCTCTATCTTTAATTTAAATTTCACGTACCTATAGACTAGATCATTTACCAACAGTGTCTTTATAACACTGTTACCACATTGTATAAGTTCATAAGTAAAATAATTACAGTGAATTGATATTTCACAATAAACAGGTGTCACTATTTTGGTTTCTGGCCGTTCTGACCTGTAAACAAGAAAACGTGCTGTTCGCTTGTAGCCCAAGACGTAACCCTAAATACCCGATTATCGTTCATCTGACCGCAGTGAATCACGATCCTTATTGGCATAAAAATATATTTAGCAACTAAACTATATACAAACAAAACGTTGTCACATACGTCAATACAGCCCCAAACTGAATAAGAATACTACTTACTCTTATCTATCACAACACCCCGACTTTCAACAGTACAATGGCCGTGACATTTAGTCATACTATTTCCTACACAAATATAGAGTTGAATATTGTGTTCGAAACAAGCAGATTACTTATTGCCTCAACAAACTGAACACACTAGAGTCTATACACAAAAACACCACATGTTGACAAGAATATTTATTTTGAAACTTTTATATTCACAGCATGTACCATAACTTTTCTCAGCAAGAATATCAAGAAATGTGACACATCTTAATGTATGACATAGAACTTAAGAGTGTTATAATATAGCCTTAGAAATATATACAGGAATTTAGTAATAGAAGTTAGTAATAAACTGTTATAGTATTTGTAAAATAAAAAAAACTTATATAATCAACACTGTAGCATTTTATCAACATATTCTAAACTAGAATAGTATTGTGTAAACACACACGCACACATATATATTTATATATATATATACATATATATATATATATATATATTGATGCTCATAATATATCAGGAGTTTGATGCTTAGTTGAACTGCTGAGTGAAAAATATCTGGCCAGTACATTATATAAAAATTTATCGGACAACCTTACATTAGACTAAATCTACACACATGATCCATTAACAATGTATATTGTTTATTATTACATCTTAATTACGATTATATTAAAACCTAAATAATATCACTAAATTCATGATCATGTGACAATTATAATTGTTGCATTACAGTGTGGATTATTTGTAAAGTCTGATATGTCAGATCATGAAGATGCCTTAATTTACATTCAACATGGTCGTATATGTGTGAAAATAACTGATTACCCAAATGGAATCAATGGGGAAAAACTCTATACAACATTGGAGTGGGTAATTGAAACACAGAGTGTATTAGGAAATAAGCTTTTTAATGTTGAAGTTTAGATATTTGGATTTTGAAGATCCTGACTGCTTTATTATTATTATTATGTTTCTTTAATTGGTCATCCCATCCTATTATCAGAACTGAATATTGACCCTTCCACTGTTAACCAGCTTTTGTTGAAATAGTTTGTTTTATTTACATACTCAAAATATTGTTTATTTAGTTTCAAACATTGTTTGCTCGCGTTCTAATACTATATGTGTGTAAGAATATTTCCAGAGTGAATGGGGTGAAATCAGCTTATGGTGATTATTCTTAGTATCTTAATATCGATGTGAAGAAAGTGTCTTCAAATAACTCAGAAATGAACTGAGCTAGATTTATAGGGCTTGATTTAAAAATATATAAATGTGAAAAGACACATCCATGGACTGCAATTCTGTACATAAATGTCTAATGCCTAGCAATTTAAAATCAACTTATTAAAGCACAATGATCTGCTTTCTATTTATTAACTGGACGATGTAGAATAAATAAATAATGAAATGTTACACATGTTGTACAACATAGAATTTAGAATATTTGAGTCTAGCCTTAAAATATATCAATATGAACTTCAAAAAGTTGGAGCTAGGAATACTAATAATACAACTCTCCCTTTTTATATTTCTTGAAATGAATGCACAATGTATAATCAACAAACAATAGTTTATTGTCTTTTACACAGATCATATATAATACAGTTATTTCAACCAATCTTAACAGAATTTATTCAAAAATTATTTACAGTTGTATTACTTCATTCTTCTCAAAGCATTGACAATAACTTAATTACAGATCCATAGTATAACGTTACCAATATACACAAATGTATGGTGTATAACTACCTACCATTGTACAGTGAGTGAAATACTACGGACACCAGAGACCTGACATATGATATGTTAATAAATCACTAATAATCTGAACTGTTTGTTTAAATAGGGTAGGCAGAGATGACTATACAGAAAAGGATATCACAGACATACTTCACATTCATACGTCACAATCGTGCAAGACATTCATACATTAACTAGGCGGAATGCACAATTCACAATTAATCTTGATGCACACACTGAGCAAACCCATCATATGACTGAGCTATTATTGACGATCTGTGATAATCACCAATATGATAACTATTAAATGTAGTCAAATTTCAATTAACACAATTGCTGAGGACATCTTTGTGGTACGAATAAACAAATTTCCTCTCGAGTGAAGACCAGTTTGTCAAGATTTGACCGTACTGTTATTAGAAACGCCCAGTCAGGGACTATACTGAACACTTTACAATGGGCCATGGCAGAATACCAACTTGTTTACTATGTAATAATGTTTATGCAATGCTATATCACTTAACAAATGTATAGTTAGACAAAAACATTAGTGATCTTATGGATATTCATTGCAGTGATAACCTAAACTATAAATAAAGATAAATTAACTTTTTTTTAAATGTCTAATTCAACATAAATATGGAATTCTGTCAGCAAGATTTATTTCAAGTTTTACAAACAGATCAGCAGGCTACAATTCTTTTTTCTTCTTTTGTTTTTCAACTTTTAAAAGGATTGCTGACAACTGTGAACCAAATTTTCCTTCCACATGGTGAACTGTAACAGGAATAAAATAACCACATTGATTAGATGTTTTTTTTAATGAATTTTATAAAAACTAGTTTTAGTTTTAAGTGAGAGCTATACTTTTAAGCTACAGGCATGCCTTGAGGCAATAAAGATTTAATACCCAGCATGTAATTCCAAAAAGGGACATCGCAATTTAACACTAATAATATTGTAAATAATATTGTAAAGTGCCTTAAAGCAGCTTCTAGCTGAATAGGGCGCGATATAAATATCACATATTATTATTATTTAACACTTATAGATGGCACAACCTTGGAACACACGACAATATGAAAAAGCAAGTTACAAGTGAAATATAAATAGTTCCTCTGTTACTAAATAAATGTTCCCATAAAAAATCTTTTAAAATACATTTCTATGAACTGGTACACCATTATTATTTCCAGTATACTACTAACTCATAATTAAAACGTACATACTTGAATTATTTTCTGTGATATATTCATCAGGATTCAAGTCTCTGCCATTTCCCTGCAATCAGATGAAATAAGAAATTGATGACATAATATAACAGTCATAGTCCAAATAAAACAAACTTCAACTTACTACTAATAATATTAATTTACTGAGCAGTGCTCTGGGTCTTACTATTGCCTTCCCTTCCACAAGTTTTCCACCTATGACCTCAACCTTGAACTGTTGAAAGAACAGATAAGACGATCCGCCTGGACGTTCTATACTGCATGATACGATCTTACCATCTTTTTCCATATCATGGGTCCATTCCTAAAGAATACAAAATACCAATCGTGTAACCTACTGGTTACGTTAAGCACAAGTTATTGTCTTTTTATGCGTAGCTTTAGCAAATTATGTTTATCTAAACAATTAGATTTGTTTCATTTCTTCTCAAATTATCATCAACTACTAATTGCCCTTAAATGTTAAAACATTAATGAATTATTACATCACAATGGTTGAACTGCATACCTCATTAGTGCCACCTTGACAAACATACGTAAATTTGCATGTAATTCCAAACTGTAAAAAATACAAAAACACCTTCAGTGGAAATATCAAAATTATACAGGCGGCTAGATATATTAGAAACATAGAGATTATTAACTACAATATAGATACTGACTGTGCTGTAAGCATTTAAGACTTAGCCCAACAATGGTAAAATGTTTTTATAAATTTCAGATTTTTTTTATTTCAATAAAAACTGTACTGGCGAACTGTGATTTACTTAAAAGCTAATTTTCATGGCTGAAATCCTTGTGATTTTCTTTACTTTAAAAAAATCATAATATGGAAAGCTTGATTTTATAAACAATTCATGTAACCTTCTGAAATGGCAGAAAATATGGCAACCGATAAACAAAGAGATTATAACACAGCTCACATAGTAATAAATACTTAAAATAATGATCATGTCATGCACTTCTTAATTTCAGGCCAGAAGTGAGGCTAGATGACAACAATCCTTTTTACAGCCATTTCCCCTTCTTACGAGAGGGTTGGTTGACAGGTTCCCACACCAGTCTTCTCCATTTTACCTGATCTTACGCATCTACCTTGTTCAGCCTATACTCATATCCACCAAATTCCATTGTCATCCTTTATTCTCGCACAGGCCACTTGATACAGAATGCTTCTCTTCACCCAAGTCAATACCATCTTTCCATAAAACATGTCTCAGCTACCTCAAGCAATTCATTTTAACAACTTTAGTCACTAGTTCAATCCTCATTCTCTCCTACTTATCTCTATACTTGATAACTCATCTTTCAGAGAAACACCATACATCCAATGCAGCATTCTCACCTCCATACACCATAACACTCCTCACACATCGGGGGGAAGTGGGAAGACAAGCTGTACTGGTTATATTTCTCCCCCCATTTCCAACATTGTTATCAATATGCCATTGTTTTCAATTAATATATGACCCTTGTATATATGTTTGGAAATGAAAATAAATATCTATCTATCTATCTATCTATCTATCTATCTATCTATCTATCTATCTATCTATCTATCTATCTATCCTATATACCTTCCCTTTTAACTTCAATGACACATCATTCTTTGTCAGGATCTCTGACATGTTTCTAAACTTTCCCTATGGACGCACAACGCATTCCATTCATGCCACTGATGCTGAATTCACTCCTCCGCCTCTACTCAACATATCCCTGAGATAACAGTAATTTCCAACTCTTTCTAGACACACAACATTTCCTAAATCCATGCTTTCCTGTATGTTGACATCCTCTCTATCACCTGCCCATTCACATAAGTTGCACATAAATGCATCCCCAATTGTACTTAATGAACCTTTCACACACGAGCAGCACTTATGGACCCATGACTAGACAAGGTAATATATCAATGATACAAATAGTACTCTCAGAACTACTAACAATAAATTAATCTATCAAAAAGAAATACCTGAAAATCTCTTTGATCTTTCGATCTGTAACCATGCACATCTTACAATTACTACCTGGGCTCGTGTCTCGACTCTTTGATGCTATCCAGACTAAGGTGTATAACAGGTTAGGTCTAGACAAAGCAATCAAGCTTTTCTTTTGCTATTGTGAACTTTGTGGTGGTGGTGAGGAGTAAGACTGGTGAAAATCTGAAAACTTTTGTTATTGTTTTGTCACAAAACCTTTGTGTGTTGTATATACAGTTATTGAAATACCTGTATGTATTTAAACTTTTGTTATTGTTTTATCACAAAACTTTTGTGTGTTGTATATACAATTATTGAAATACCTGTATGTATACTGTTATTTGTGTGTTTATATAGATACTAAATGTTTATTTAGTCTGTTTTATTTAATACATTTGTGATTAATTATGTATAAAAATAAGTTAAACCCAGTTTAGGTGGGGGTCTGTGTGTGTGTGTGTTACTTACAATCTGGTAATTAGTATACTTCCTTTGGTTAATAAGTTATAAGATAGACAAATTTAGTCTATTTTATAAGTTATAACTGATAAGATAAACTAAATTAGTTTATTTATTCATTACTTCTGGTAAATCAATAGATCTACAGTATAGATTTACATTAATGATTTAGTTCTAGATCTAGATCAAAATTTTAGATCTAGATCTAGATGATAGATCTATTCTATACTATTATAACTATAGAAAGACTATACTTTTTGTGATTTAATTTTTGTATTGATATTTATAAATGAAACATTTATTTTGCTTACGCACACATTTGTAACTGTTGTTTTTAGTATAGTTTTCTTTTGTTAAATCGATATAGACAGAGATTCCACATATAGACAACACAACACACAAGATTGAAGAGAGACACTGCTGTCTGCCCTCAGAGAAAACGTAAAGGAATGAATGACATCAAATCCCGGCACTTACTGCCTTGTGCTCAAACTGGTGTTCAGTCCCGCCAGGCTTCACATCGAAAACGCTATGAACTACCTCGTTCTTTTTGCATTTAACACTAAACACCGCTAAAATTATGATGAACACAAACAAATGCATCTTGTTACTACAAATAAAAACACCAAGGTGTCGCTTAACCATTCGACATTAACTGGGTCAGGTCAGATAAATAGAGCATGTTAACAGGTTAATACGTATATGCGGTATGCTGTACCAACTAGACTACCAAGGATTGTAAACAAGGTATACTCAATTTATTGATCATTTAATGCACTTAAATGTATTACTGTTAATTACAGTCAGTTGTATAAAGTGCAGCACAATAGCTATATATCTAGTATTATACATGAAGCTCCAAATAAGTATTATTCAACCATGAACTATCTATATCTATGTGAAAAATTGCCAACTAATGAGCGATAATAGACCTCTAGAAGCAAGAGATAAATTCTTGTTGGTGACTTGATCTGTTGAATTGTTTATTTTTACGTTTTTCTTGTACAGGAGTGGTAGGATATTTGTGCATCTAACTGAAGTACGATGACGAACATCAATGGATACTAGCTTAACAGCAGATGGTGGTATAATACCCCGGAAAATACCTCTTCAGAATATCGTTAAACGACTTATAAACCGACAAACCCACATAAGTAGACCAGGGGCTCATTACCACACAGCAAGGATATTTCACACTAATGTATTTCCAAATATAACGGTAGACAATGTTGAAAAGCCTCCTTGTTTTTTACGCAAGTTCTCACCAGATGGACGTTACTTCATCGCATTTTCCATGGACCAGAAATCGCTGGAAATATATGAGTTTCAGGGTCCAGCAGCCGCAAATGATTTGCTAAGTGATGTTACGGTTGAGTTTCTGCATTCCACAGGAAACCCACAGTATGCAGAGATTAGGAATCAGTTGTTTGGTCGTTTCTTTAAACTGAAGCACGTCACTACAGTTGCAACAAATGAAGAGAATTTAAATCGCGAGTGCAGTTTGTTCACAGATGATGGCAAGTTTGTCATTGTTGGGGCAGCAGTTTATGTGCCAGAGGACCCACATCCTTATTTTTATGATGTTTACAGAAACAATGAATCTGTGTCACCAAACACACGCTCTCCACTTGAAGATTACACGTTGCATCTGGTTGAATTAGAAAGTGGACGTTTGTGTGATAGCCGACATTTTAAGTGCGATAAGATCTTCCTGTCACTTAATCAGGGGTTGTATCTGTATCGATCAACTCTAGCTGTGCTTTCGGTGCAACAACAAACAATACATATATTTCAAATAACCAGTGAGGGTGAATTGATAGATGTACGAACAATAGGAAGATTCTGCTATGAAGATGACCCACTTGTTATATCCCATATACAAGCAAACCCAACCGGTCATCTTGAGCGTCCATTCAGCGAGGCAACCATCAATTCATTGAAGCATCGGCTGCTAGTGTTTCTGTATTGGCGAGCAGTACAGCAGTCACAGTGTGTTGGAAATCCAAAACCACTCCTAAGATTTTATCAATATTTTGACCAGTTTAAAACACTTCGGATGTGGAAGATGCAACTTCTTGATGACATCCACTTACTTATTAAATATGCCAGTGAGGAAGTGGTAACTCTGAAAGTGTCTGATCCAAATTCTCAACCATCATTCTTTGTTGTGTACAACATGGTTGAAACGAAGGTTCTAGCTGTCTATGAAAATACCTCAGAAGACCTGCTGATGTTGTTTGAAAACTTCTGTGACCTGTTTAGAAATGCCACATTGCACTGTGAAGCTCAGTTTTTGTGTTCACCATCAAGCAATATTTATTCGCGCCAGATACATGAACGCTTCAAGCAGACAATTATCAATGCAAAGTTTGGAGGTCACACAGAAGCAATAAAACGTCTATTGTCCCAGCTTCCCATAAGTGCACAGTCTTATACAAGCAGTCCATATTTAGATCTGTCACTTTTCAGGTAATCCTCATATTTATTTATTTCAGTAGATTACAAATGTTACAAGATGTAAGATAGCAACTAACTGTGGTGTTTTGGGTTTATTTTGACATACACACATCTGGAACTGCTTTTAATAACATCGCAAGCCAGAAACACACCTTTAATTCAAATTCTTTTGTTGTATTTCGTTTAACAGTTCTAAATGTACAATAAGACATTGTATTCTATTTTTAGTGGATAGTCATCAGTGCAAACAATACATCTTCAAACATTTTCACCAGAGTATTACAAATTTCTTTATAATGTATTTAATGAACATGTTTTACTTCATCCTAAGGAAGGTGTGAATATGAAAGAATCATAACTAGTGTACTTATTTATTTATCCTTACGAAGAATCTATAGCAAAAGCTTCTTGGGATGTACTGATCTGATTAGAAAGTGAATGAAATCTATCTAAGCGTAGAATTTGGTTAACTCATAACTATAAACACAGTGAATTTTGTAATATGAAGAAAAGTAATGTTGTGTGCTTCAGCAGTTTTAGGAGAAATATTTTTAATAAATAAAATAGAAACTTCATTTTTTAAACAGCTAAATTCATTCTTCTATAATTTTGAAGATTATGATGAACAAAAGGCATATCTATCACAAAATGAGCTCTTTATGGGTTGGTTATGAGCTGATGTCTCGAAAGCAGTTTGCCTGGCTGCCAATAGTTCTCATGCTAATTCAGTGTCCCATATATCCTGGAAAATAACAAATTCCTTGAATTTTACAAAACCAGGAAATGACTTGGGAAAAATATTCCCTGTAAAAATCCCTTTAGAACAAAAAAGCCTGTGAATAAATATTATGCCTGTAGAAAAAAAGTACCGGTGTATAATATTAATATCCAATATTGGTTAAATTTAATTAAAAGTGGGTGGATCAGACAGCTAGGAGTGGGGAGAAGTCTACCATAAAAGATGATAAAAATTTATGATACATTGAATAAATGTGATATATTACCTTTAAATCTTGTCTAATTTGTCTTGGAAATTGGTAATTTTGTCCTGGAAAATAATATTTTAGGTCACTACTGTGTTAGCGTGACTACCACTACCCTCAGTCTGCGCCTCATACAGCAATGGTGTTGCATTGTTTTTACAGGCCACCATAGGTGAAGTGCTGCCTACTCTTTGTCAGGGGTCATCTACTCTATTATCTACTGAAAAGGCTCGTCAAATCTATTACAAACACTTAAAAGAATAATTTTATTTACATGTTTTCATACAAGATAGATCAAATTATTTCCTATATTTATCAAGTCTGTTTAGTTCCTTACAAATCTTTAGTGTTGGAACAGGAATTGGTGATCAGTTCCGGAGTAGAAGAGATTCTCAGTTACATCTGTCCAGTCCTTCGTGTTATCATTGTTTAACTCAGAAATACATTTTTGATTTGCTAGAAATATTATGAATTGTTGTAGTTGAATGGCTTCACTTACCCATAGAATCAATACCTGATGCTGAAAATCGAACGATTATTGTGAGTTATATACCTGTAAGTGGTGGCTCGAAACAGCTTACTTTTCGGGCAGCTTACAATAGTAGAAGACTGTCCAGGCCAGTGTTGGGAGGGAGGATGCAAGATCCATACATGCATATAACTCGAGCCCCTTATCCCTAGGCAGAGTCCTTGAATTTAACCCCAAAAAGCAGATATCTCAGTGAGACTGAATATTATTGTAACCTTGTATTATTATTTCTTGACTTAGCTATGATGACAAATGGGTATCTGCAATGGAGAGACCTAAAGCCTGTGGTGATCATCCAATCAGGTGAAGTATAAAACATTCTATGTTATTTTTTATATTAGGCTTGTGTATATACTTCACTTTTTCAAAACCTACATGCACTTAATTACGGTATTTAGCAGTGTAAATAAGTGTTGGACACTGTTAGTCAAAATGGGTCGTTTGTAGTTTATATAATAAATGTTTGAGAAAATACTTAATATAACAACATCATATACCATATGGTTATATGGTGGCTATGTTTATTTCTACAAGATCTAGCTGAAGACAATTCAGTCAGTTTTATCAACCAAATGGCATTCATATCTACCCCTTTTCTATATCTTCAAGGCTTTAGATCAATAAAATAAATGTTTTTTTGTTGTTGTTTTGTTACAGGTTCTATGCCAGAGATTCTGGATTGCTTAGGTTTAAAATCTATGCTGGACAGATGGGAAAAAACGTCAACCCATCACCAACCGCTCGCCGCCTAGTGGCATTTACATTCCATCCATTTGAACCATTTGCGATCAGTGTTCAAAGAACTAACGCTGAGTACGTAGTGAACTTTCACATCCGTCACTGTACTTCTTGACCTGCATACATATATTTGTTGACATACCTCATTGCACTCGTCCATCCAGGTACTTGTATGATTATAAAAGGCTGTTCACAGTAGTTGTCTCTTTCGTGATAAGTGAAAACATTCTCACATTTAGCTATTTTTCAGCTGTCTTAAGTGTTTTTTTTCCCAAAAGATAGATAGATAGATACATTGAATTGATTGAAACATTACTGAAAACAGAAATAGCTGGCCTTATTGCTGCTTGCTAAACTTCTATTTGTATATTTAAGTCAGGTCTTGAATAATCAGTACTACTATTATTAATATATCAAACTATTCATCAGGCTTAACTTGTTGCTTTTGTGCATTTATTGTCTAAATAGATGCTATTGTTGTTGACTGTGTAAAATAAACTGACTGTGATCATGAAGAAGGTGTTGGTTTTTAATTAATTAAATTTATAACAAATTAAATGGAACTTTAATATGGACAGACTATCCAAAATAAGTTTATATTCTACATGGTTAAGTTTTATATTCCAGTTTTGAAATGGGTAACATCTAAGAGGTACAGTATGATGCCTACAGCATCAAAATATGGTAAACCAGTGAGCAAAAACTATTTCTTTCAGAAACAAACTTGATAATTTAACCATATTTCATGGGAAAATTAGTGAAATATATAGTGAATCCATATTTAAAAAAAAGCTTATATAGATGGTATTAAAATAACATAATGAACCCACTTATGTTATGCAAAATGTGAAGGGGCATTAGATTAGGACTTGGACAGTTGCAAAATGCTGTCTTAAAGATCATATGGAGGTAAAAATGACTGAAGACCAAAACAATCTGGCAGACAAAAATCAGTATTGTCAGAAATCACTGCACCTTGATGAAGAACTCCTTTGCCAACAAGAAAAATACTGGGTTAGGAAAAGATGCTGGAGTTTTAGAATCTAATGTTACAATTAAGAGGAAGATTTAGGCCTAGGAAGTACTGACTGCTTACCACAAACTACAGCAGTGAATGTTTGTCTTGACCAATGAAGACTAGATGACAGTATATAAGGTACTGTTGTTCTGTTCTCAGATAAGTTAATATTCCTGTTTTGCCAGAATAATGAAAGGGTCTATGAATGTAGGAAACTCGAAGAAGCTGATATTCCTGAATGTATCACTCTACGTGTGAAATAGGTGCACCTCTGTTGTCTAGCTGTAGCGTGTTGGATCGCAGATTACTACCACCCGTGTTCGAATCTCGGCATGGGCTTATCTGAAGGGTGTTTCATCTTTGACTTCGCTTCATTAACTTTCAGCCCATTTAGCTTACCATGTACAAAAAAGTCGTCATAAAACACCAATCAACGAGAGGTGAAAGCGCAATTAATTAGAGCCTAGGACTCATAGCCAAATTGTTGCAGGTTCGAGGCTCCGAAGCTGCAATGCTGTCATGTGGCAACTGGTTTACTCATCCATAAAAAATGAGTACCTGACAGGATCCAATGGCTATATGTGTTTGAGTAACGCTTTGCGCCTATAATGGCAGCATGTGTTGTATGCTCCCTTGGGAGTTGAGATGTGTGCCGAGTGGAAACAGCTCTGAGTCAGGGATAATAATACTGAAAAGCGCCTTAGAGCAGCTATCTAGCTGAATAGGGCGCTATATAAATGTTGCATATATTCTAAGTATGAAATCTGGAGGTGTTAGTTTGGAGAATAATTCGAAGGTGGAGCATGATGATCCTCGATGTTTCATTGATAATTTATGAGAGCTTGACATGCGCGTTCATGGGAGCTGAACAATGATACAACGTCAAAGCTGTCTAGATCTCATTTACTTCATGTTGAGTCACTTCACGGAATACAATGCTGCTACTTAATACTGTTTGTTGGCATTATTGTGATGGTATTTCGTTGACCATTCATCCTATTTATAATTACGTTTTCAAGAATAGCACATATGTAAAGTTTGGTTAAATAATGTTAGCCGATTTTCATTGATGGGTATAGGTTAAAAGCCCTCACCTCTTATTTTGAAATAGGTAAAAAGCCCCCGCATTCAGTTTAATGTGAAATTGGTTGTTATCCGGAAAAAGTTTTGTGTGATGGAAAATATGAAATTTAAAATTGATATATTTTATTCATTTATAGCATTATTTTCTTTTGAAAAAGACCTTTCAATAATTACTGTCATGATTTAACGCTGAGACCAACCACTATGCCCCAATTGGGCCAATGGTGATGGATGATCGCCTATTTTAATCAAGATTAATATTTCTACGAAAATAACATTATCCAAGTATATATAAGGGTTTTTGACCTATTATTGTTTGTACTGTTCATAAACGATCTCCCTGACATGGTCCGAAGCACAGTACATAGCTTTGCTGACGACACTAAAATATATGGACATGTCCTCACTGAACATGACTGTATAGAGCTACAAGCAGATCTTACAAGACTGTTAGATTGGTCAAATAAGTGGTAGATGAAGTTTAATGCAGTCCTGCATGTAGGTCATAGTAACAAAAAGGCTGGTTATAAGATGAGGAGTGTCGAGATGCAGTCAACTCCAGTAGAAAAGGATCTAGGAGTGTTTCTTGATGATGCTCTCAAGTTCCGGATCATGTATCTGACGCTGTAAACAAGGCCAGTAGACTACTAAGGCTCATCAGAACGACCTTCTCTTGTATTGAAGAAGATACTCTACCCTGACTATTCACGACTCTTGTCAGAACCCACCTGGAGTATGGGAATATCATATGGCACCCCATATATCGGATTGATAAGATAAAATTCGAGAAAATCCAGAGGCGAGCTACTAAGTTAATACCTCACCTGAGACATCTATCATATGAGGAAAGGCTACAAGCCCTTAAATTACCATCACTGGAATTTAGACGTCGCCCTGGAGATATGATCCAAGTGTTCAAGATCATGAATGGGTTGGATCGGCTTGATCCTGAGATATTTTTTCTTAGAGCTGAATGAAGATGTACTAGGGGGCACAAGGACAAGTTTCTCATGCGTCACAGTAGGCTTGAAATTCGCAAGAACGTGTTCAGACAAATAACAATCCAAGACTGGAATTCACTCTCCGAAGGAACTGTAGCGGCCACTACCCTCAATATGTTTAAATCTAGGCTGGATAAACAGTAGCAGGCACTAAAATATGAGACACCATAGGCGTGAAGAGCGGAATACCCGACAGGCTCAGCCTTATATTCCGTAGTTTGATATCCAGATTAAAAATGTGAGGACTTTTGGCTGAGGGGTGTGACAAGAAATGTTATTTTACAAACACAAATTCACTCAGAAATCTTCTGACGATATGCATAAAGACAACATGTGTGAGAAGCAAACAAAGGCGAACTTAGCAGTTAGAATGAAAAACAAGGCAATAGACAAAATAGGTCGGAATAAGGTGCGAAAATGTGGTCCATTTTGGTACATCGTAACAATGGCTGGATTTTATCTGAGAGTCTGAGTGTATTAATTCACCACAAACTGATGTTATCAGTGCGCCGAAGAAAAAATGGTCATTGTTCTTTTGTGCTCTTTTTCTCACATTCACGCCATGTGCTTATTCTCACTGTTTTATACTTGAAATAAGTGAACTCCTTTCTCACTTACCTTTCATCATTTCTTCAATGTTGAAACTAATATCCAAGTTTTCTGCTCATAACGGTGTCCTTTTCCCATATTTCTCTTTTAATGTCAGTTTTATAAACAGATAGAATGTTTTAATTAATTTAACACATAAATCCACTGTTCAGTTCATATCACAATCAATTTTTATTGAAAAAGTTACGAGCAAAGGATTTTCCATATAAAATTAAACTTTAAAAATTTTTTAAAATTAAATTTTAAAATGCAAAAATTCTAATGAACACAATTTTTTTAAATTATAATACATTTGTGACAATTTCGATTTTTGACTTGTATGTAACACTTTGTGTACCCATGATTGAATCCATGCACAAATATATAATTTGTCCAAATTTATTATCTTTGTGTATGTTAATGTGACATTAAATATGTGTTCCATAACAAACAATTAACTGTACCACAATATTTCAATAAACCCCAAAAGGTATCTCCTTGTTGATGACGCAACACTAACGTAAACCAACCTCGAATACGAACATCTGGAGAAGCTAAACACTTATGTTAGATCCCCTATTCATTGACTTCTCATAGGCGTTCAACACCATAAAGCCATGTCTGCTTATTACTAAATTGCTATATGTTTAAATATCACCAATTTTGTGTAAATCCGTATTGGATTGTATCACTGATAGACATCAGAAAGTTCCTGTTAGCAGTAAAACATCGTCGAGCATCATTTGGATCACCACAAAGTTGTGTTTCAAGTGCATTAGGGCCTATGGTTCATTCCATATATACGCATAGGAAATCCGTAGCGTTAATGCCAACTGTGGGAAGTGCCCTAACCGACAGGTTTAATTAAGTGTTGACCAAGACTGACCATAAGTCGACTTTACAAACTTAAAATGTTCATTTTTCGTGATAAATAACTCAGCATCCCCTAGCTGAGCCTTCAGTGTTTAAGTAGAACTCTGAGAGTAGTGTAGCTCTCCTTACCTTATTTTACAGAAAACTACGCCTTAGTTGGCCAGTACACATGAGGACCCACGCATGGATGATTTGATTGTCCTTCTCCCACTTTCCCAATGCGAGTACTCTATAATACAATCAACATTTAAATCACTACCTAACTAGCTCGATGGGGGGGGGGGATTTCTACAGCTGCCATAACTCTCGAAAAGGTTCTCAATCGTTGGACCTTGTTGGTCTCCCGAAGTATATATTCCTAGTTTCCCAAAAGCTGGCTACCTCGAATGAGGGAGACGTATTTGTTATGTAATTTACTGCTTCACAACGGTGGCTAATTCTAAACAAATTTACAATAGATGACATATTCAGCGCGGAAAACCCTACCAGTAGTCTGGCTGGGTGAAAAACATCTCCTATTAGTACCACGTCGGGATTCGAACCCCCGACCTCCCGTATAGGATGACCATGAGTAGGGATCGAGTCCAACGTTCTAACCCATGAGTCCACAAATTAAGGCAGTAAAGGTTTCACTTGATCAGCTGATCGATGATAATCGATATTAAATTCACATTTTACATTATTTATAAGCTATTTGTATAATTATTTAATAAACTACGTTTTTAGATTTTGATAATAAGTTTTAATTATTATACTAATATAGCAAATTATAGGTATATATATATATATATATATATATATATATAAATGAAAATAAAATAATGATTCTGAGATTTTTTAATAATAGTAAGATTTCAACTAACTAATATTACTTGTAACGAGGTTTTTTTATTTGCTTTAATTAACGCCACTTTTTACTTCGTTATTTTCATTAACTTCGCGATATTTTCGGTACTCGTTTAATCATAACATATAGCCTAGTTATGATTTACGAGACAATAATTGATACAGTATTTGCAAATTATCATTATAAGTTGTCACCAACTTCTTTATCTTTGATGAATTTGTGGTAAACAAATCTATTTTAATGTGGTGTGCTCTTGAACAGAGTTTTGTAAGAATGCTGACATTTGGTGTATAAATGTTTCAGCTGATCGATAATAATCGATATTCAAGACGCTTCACCATTTTGCCCATCTATTTTTGAAGGCTCACTTTGTTATACATTGTTTCAACTAAAGCCAACCGTTTTCTAAGATTCTTGATAATTAACGTTTTAATCGTATTAGCTACACCAACTTTGAGGGCCAGCTTTTGCCGAGGTTTAAACAAGGGCTTTGTTCAGCTAACTGAATTTGGGAGCACATCTGCACGTCTGTATAGACGCAACGAACTTAAGATGGCAACATATGCATGTCCGTGGATGCAGTGAATTTTGTGCACCGTGTATGTGATTCTCATATGTCGTGTTAAATTCAATTTTCAGTTACTTCTACTTTTACTTCAATTACTATTTAGTTTTGAATGGGGCTACTTTTATTTCTACTGAACTACAAAATAAAATAAGTTCAGCGCTAAAATGGCTGCGATATCAACGGGACCCTTAATTGTTTGTTGGTGTGCATAATGAAGCTGATACGATTTCATATATTAGCACCTATTGTTGTTATGACGAACCATGCAAATATCAGTTTGAACTGAGAATGCAGAAGTTCCCTGCATCGGCAAGCAAAATAATGGTCCGTTATATATTGCGTACACAGCCAAATCCTTCTTTATCGTCATATACATTTAACCCGCTCACCATCCATCTTAAGAATTGCTTATTACCACAACATGCAATGTAACAATGCCCCAGGGTGGGAATTAAGATGTAGGCCTACCATGTCTAAAAAGTAGATCACGCATATTACCATCTCAGGTACACGTTAATTGCTCAACATACATTTGTGTATATTAATTATAATATTATGCCTATATAGAGACATAATCTATGTCTGATTAACACTTTCCAATTACAATTTAGTACCATAGTTAAAACAAACTAATAGTTGCAAAATATATTATTATCATAACTTGCCAGTTATGATAATATATAATCTGCTTTAGTTGAATGACTGTTCTTTAGCGATGCATTGCATTTTTAATATCATTACTTTTTTAATATATGTTGTATTTAATGTACATTTTCCTATAGGTTTAGTATTGTATGTACTAGTCTAGATAGCCTGTCAGCCAGTCAGTTTAAATAACACAATATTAATTATATCGATTTCATTTCAAAGATATTATTGGTAAGAACAATTAAGTCTCGTGCTCGGACTGAAACATTATTTAACTAACATTTCAAAAATATATTGTTATCTGATAATAATCGGCCTCAGTTGAAGAAGTGTTATTTAGCCATGCAGTACGTTTTAGATGTATCGTGTATAGCCGCCTACAGGCTTGGTATGTTATGCACTATTATAAATAGCCTATCTTGCAGTCACTTCAAATAACAGAATATTAATTAATTAAGTTGATTTCAAAGATGTTATTGATTTTATTGGTAAAAAATGTCTGGTGCTTGGACTGAAATGTTATTATTTATACACTGTATCCGCTTTCTTGTCATACACGTTTTTACATATTTGATATTACTGTACACGTGTATTGTTTGTATTTCAAAACTCACACTGATATTAAAATGATGTAGAAAAATCACTGAAATAAAGAGCCACGTTGTATCGTCAGAACTTAATTGTTTAGCTTCACTGAATACCATTCAAGAGAGGATCGATAGAGTATGAAAGAGAGCGGATTGACAATTTAGTTAGCATTATTTAAAGTACAAATGTAATTCGGCAATATATATATATCGGGCATGTACATCGGCTGCATATCGGGTGATGTCGGCAATATCGGGTGAACATCGGCCGCCTTATTGCCGATATTGGTTCCGACATCGGTCCGATGTCGTTGCAGACATCAGGACCAACATCGGTCCGATGGGTTGGTGCTGTTTGTATATATACTATCGGGAAACTACCCTGTCTATTATCCTATTCTTGGATAGGCATTAACTTAATTTATAGTAGTAAAGCTAATTAAGCTCTCGTGCATCAGTTCTGTCGGACTCGCGGAACAACAAAAAATTTGCGATGACCGACAGGAAAACATAAAAAATATTATGGTATAGTTTCATCAACGAGCGTCATCTTTAAATTCCGAATCTATGTGTTTCAACAGCCCAATATTCCGACAACCTGACCTTCCGTTAAGTGCTTAAAATTCTACTCAGTATTTATCCAAAAGACTCCGACGCCGGGAGCAGAAATGGTAGTTTTATTCATTGTACATATGATGCTGACACGTTAACACTGACTACAGACAGTTACGCTCGAGTGTCTTCTCAGATGGCAATTGGACGTCGTATATATATATATATATATATATATATATATATATATATATATATATATATTTTTTTTCTGAGCTAACTGTTACCTACGCGGCCAGCAAGTACGTGTTTCTGGAAGTCCCCGACGCGAGATCGTCTCCTTAAGCACATATCTATAGGTACCATGTTGTTAATAACCACTTATAACCTTTTAAAGCAAGCAATGTGTATCTTCCCTTTGGACATGTATCTGGTTCATGTGTAGATCAGGTGTTATCCCAATTTGGAAGGTATTTTGCACACTAAAACTAATTGGTTTCCACCAAAGTCACCCGCTGTTTAGGAATGCAAATTTATCACGATCTTCTTCGTATCCTGAACAGGGCCCTTCAATAATAAGACAAATACAAATACTTTTATTTAACGTCAGTGTTTAAAACATATTTAACGTTAGCCAGAGGCTAATATTGCTGACAAAATGATGAAATATATATATATAATGAAATTAAGAAAACACGACACTCATACCACTGACACACAATTATCCCTTAAGCCATTTACACACCCCTATCAGCCCACACAATTTTACACCCTTAGCAAACTCCACACGCCCCACCCCCTTCCCTCTCATACATTCACCTTGTACACAGCACTTACTACCCAGTCATCGGAAATAATACTGTATGTAAAATAAAATATGAACCGACTAAATCCTACTTAAGAAAACCTACATACTTGTAAATTAGTATAGTATTTGTATAATAATAAATAAAATAAATATGTGATAATACAAGTAATGATAACAATGATCGAATACCTTGTTATAAAACTGAGAGAGGATGTTATTTAATATAAAATTTATATTATAAGAAAATCAGTTATATGATTACATGATCAAAAAATTGCAAAAATAAATAAATAAAAGCTTCTATATAGTAGTGGTAAGAAACGTAATACAAAGGTTATACAAAAAGAGATATAATACTTTAACTGTTAAGGAAAAATTTAACATTTACAAACTTACACTCATAAATTTGTGCCCTCTACACACATACGACATTTACACTGTGGCTCACTCCAGTTCTTAGCGCTTTCTCTAAAAGTTTCCAGATCTTTGCACATTTTCTGCCCATGAGGTCAAACATTCCACAGCTTAGCACCATAATTAGATAACGAGTCCTGTCCATAATTCTTGGTTCGACACTGCTTGACATATAGATTATTACAGTTTCTCGGGTTGCATTTCAGATCTTTCACGTGGGTTATCGATATGTATATATCATTCATGAAGATGTTAAACAGTGTGGATCCTAAGTTAGATCCCCGTGGGACGCCCTTGAACATCTCCAGCCAGACAATATGACAATTTAATGTCGGGATATTCAATTATCGGGTTATGGGGAAGTCCGAAAGATGACACAGAAGAATAAGTCTAAACATTTGGCAAAAATCTTTTTGGGTCGAAGTGGTGGTATATTCACTATATAATAGTATATTGTCTTCTGTGTGTTACCGCAGGCTGTGCTGATTAAGCGACAGCCTGGGGAGTCTCCCCGAACAACAATACTTGTGTGTTACCAAGTTTATTTATTTATTTGCCTTTATCTAATTTATTACATTTGAGTTGAGTATACTCTAGTGTCCAAACAACCAAGTGAAAGCCCATGCCAAAAGAGTAGAATTATAATAATAATAAACTTAATATAATAATATCGGTAATAATAATAATAATAATAATAATAATAATAATAATAATATGACTATAGTATATAGTTACACCTTATGGAACTCTTTCGATGTGGAGGTCAGAAACGTATACCCAGCATGCAACAGAAACTAAGTTGACGTAAGGAAGCTGAACCAAGAGCAAATGTAAAAACAAAAATATACTTCCAATTTTTGTCACTATAATTTCGCATTGGAATTATAGTTACCTAGTTAGAAATGTACAGAAGAACACTGTGTGATGTTTTGTAAGAATTTTACGGTTGTTTCCGTCTTATTTTATTGTTGGGAGCGTTTTATCGAAGTGACGTCACTTGTCAGTTCTTGGCCAACTTCTGGAGGGTAAAATCTACTTTTTGAAGTCAGCTCGTTGTCGCCTTCAGATTAATGTTTGCCGATTGTGCAGCTCGTATTATGTCAGCTTTCAGTGATAAATAGAATTGCGCCGAAGAATACCAGTTACACCAGCAGTCCGTATTGCTAGGCTTCTCTGGAAATCAAGGTTGTTTGATCATAACAAAGTAACATTAGAGTCTACTACTAGGCAGAATGGATTCTGAGGATGATATGCTCTATGAAGATGATTCAGATCAAATGGACGATGATGAAGATGATCAGGATGACTTTGTTGACATTGGTATGGACCCTGAGCCAACTTCAGCAAAACATAAGAATGAGGAAGACTTTCCTTACGAGGTATTGACCACAGAACAGATAGTGAGGCATATGGTGGACTGCATAAAAGAAGTTAATACCGTAGTACAGGTATGGAAACAAACTAATCTTATGGAGAAGTTGCTTTATATATGTATACCTAGATACAGGAAATTGTAAACTACAACTGTCCAAGTAGTTAACGTCAGATCTTGAATATAACGGAGGCACCTATCTGATACAGACTAAAAACTACTATTGTGATTGATCAGGCTATAGGCCTATAGAGATTTAAGAGTAGAATTACTTGCGGTTTATGCATGGTTCACATGCGTCCTGTAAAACCTGGAAAATAACAAATTCATTTCCAGATCCTGGAAATATCCCTGAAAAGTATTCCATGTGATAAGATCCACTTAAAACAAAAAGGCCTCTGAATAAATATTATGCCTTGTAAAAAGATTATCAGTACCTAGTCTTGATGTCCGCTGTCAGTTGCTGACAAAAGTTTAAGCTTACTATACATAATGAAATGTTTCCAGTTAAACAGAGAACACTTGACTTGCCCAGTTATTCTGATGTCAGAAGCATTAGATGGATCAGCTTATTTTGTTTATTATATAGTTATATAGTAAAAGTGTTTTGTGAACATTTCTCATTGATTGCTAAGATACCGAAAACAGGTTTATTTGATTTACATTATTTACGTGTGATGTTTCTTAAATGTGGTCGGGTTTGATAAAATTTATAGCGATTTTCATGTGAACATTTTGGAAATAATTTATTTGAAATGCATTTTATATGTTTTATTTGCAGATTCCGGCCACAATTACCAGAATTTTGTTAACGCATTTCAAATGGGACAAAGAGAAGCTGATGGAGTGGTAAGAAATGTACAAAAGATGTATCACAGAATTATTGTTCACGTACCGTCACTTAAAAACAGTGAAGTTGACTATATTATTGGGTATGGTAAAAGTAAGCATTAAACCTTTATTGTCTGAAGATGTGTATGTGACGGATTGAAATTTATCCAAGATGTTAATGTAACAATTTCCACATGATGCATCAGGTTTGCCACCATTAATTATCTTAATTGCTGCAAACGTTCATTACATAGTTTTCGCCCTGATTGGAATAAAACTAATTATGTATAAATCATGGGATATAATACGTTTTTGTATGATAAGTTTCTCTTTCAGTTATTATGATGGTGATCAAGATAAGTTATTTAGTGAAGCCCATGTGATAAGTCCATTTAAGAAAACACTTGGTGCTACAGCCAAAAAGGTGATTATCAAATTGATCAAAGATTTGATTGCTGCCATTTAATTTATGTGAGGGCAACTGAAGTATACATTCCTATGTTTTATACTGAAGGACTGCATTGTTTTCACAGCGTGTTACCAGATCGTCATCTGCATCAGGAAGTTTAGAACTGTTGTGTGAGATATGTTATATGTCACATCCAGCGGCCGTAAGTATGATATGTCATTATTATGTTAATGAACTAATTGAGGTAGGCCCTGTTATAACGCAGATGAGTAGAACATGAAATTGGATATAACACAGTCAGACCTTGGACCCCAATTCGTGGGATCTATGACAGTGCATTTTTCACACCACCTTGGCTCTATCAGCCAGACAAACAACCCAATCAAAACCCTCATTTATTGTGTGATTCCACCCACTAAATAAGTTAGTGTGTATATTTTATTTATTGCAATTAGGAACCATATTTTGTGTAGAAAAGACTTTTGATAACAAATACAATGCTGACAAAACCACGCTCTACTACAAGACACTAACTCTCAAGACTGAAATGACAAGCATAAACACAAAGTTTTCAAACAAAGCTAGTACCATGTTAATCTACTCCTGGCACAAACCAGACGGGAAATTACAAATTGTTTTCATTAGAATAGCAGATACGCGTACATTTTCATGGACGTTTTTAGTGCACATGCACCTATGAACATTCATTTATGGGTCCATATATTTCCTACCTTCATCTGAGAAACATGCACTATTTCTGGCGGATGAATATCACCAATCAGACATGGCTGTTGCTTTGTGCAATGTTGAGGAAAGATTTTATTTTCCATTTAAAAACTGTGATTTATGTTGAAGTCAAAAATAATGAAGCAATTACTGGGAACACTTATAAAATAAACAGTTATATGTAATCTTTGAGGATAGTGCAAAACGGAGTGAATACATGGGATCCCTATTTTTTCCTCCCTGACAGTGCTAGATCTTGCTTCATGGTCCACCTATAGCATGACAACCTTTGGAACCCAACATCCACATTATAACAGGGGCCTACAGTACATTTATTTATATAGCACTCTTTTCATAAAATATATCATGTTCAAACGTTCTTTTTATATGCAAGACATATCAAAGTCAATTGTTAAAATTATATGATAAAATATACATTTCCTGTAAAAATGAATTATTACAATATAGTGGTGTTTAATATTATGACGTAATAATATAAGACGAACAAAAAACATAACCAACTAAGCTAATTCATTGTAATATATTGTTATAAGATTATCTTGAACTAATATTGGCTAGAAGACGAAATAGGATATAAACATGTTATATTTTCAAAACTCTGCAGTGCAATGTTTTGGATTCATGAAATATTGATTGGTATGTGTCGATACTATATTATGGCTGCATTCTACCATAACACATTACTTCAAGAACAAACAGTTAATAGTTTAATAAGGCATGCTTTTATTGTCATAGCTGATGTTATGATTGTGTACTGGTTTTAGTAAGGGATAGTTCATTGTAGAGAGTTTAGCTTGTATTTATGCTGCCTAATGCTTATTTTCTTTAGATTTATTATGAATTATTCGGCTTGTTTATTGTTCATTAGGAGATGACAGGTCTGGAATGTGGACACAAGTTCTGTAGTGCCTGCTGGAGTCGGTATCTCACGACTAAAATAATGGATGAGGGCATGGGACAAGTAAGTGACAAATAATCAATGTTTGAGGCTGTAGTTAACCAGTCATCACTGTACTTGCCTATAAACTCAACCATAAATGAGTACATAGGAGAATTCCAGGAAAATTGGACCAGATGGTGTAGGTCACATCTACAGAAATATGTCCCAAATTGTGTTAGAAATCTCCCTATTTTTGTGTAAAAAATTTGTCGTTCGACCAACAGAATAAATGAGGTTTCTGGTATTTATTGTGTTGATACGCCTATCATGGATCCCATTCTAACATTAATACTGATGAACCTCCTACTGAAGATTACCTCACTTGTATTTTCAGAAGTATTCATATCTATTCTTTCTTTACTACACTGTGTTATTGTAAGATGCTTTGGCCCTTTTTCTACACTGAAGTCAGTGATACATAGAAATAATTGCTGTCCATGAAGAAAGACCTACCTGTGGTGCTAATTTTTATGCAAACATAAACATAATGTGTGACATTGATAAAGTAAGACAGGACATCTGCGGTGCTAATTTGTATCCAAACATAATGTGTGACATTGATAAAGAAAGACAGGACATCTGTGGAAATCAATGTTTATTGTGAAGGAAGAAGAAACATTTATTCCAGTGATTTCATAATGCAATAATTAAATAGCTGAAGTTCAACAAAAGGTTGTGAATGGACTGCAGTCCCATATTGATTTTTCATTACATGGTGCAGATGCTATCGTGTCTATGAATCATTTCATGAAAAAATTAATTCTTTTGAACTACTAGTCATTTACACCTACTGAAAACCCCCATAATGTACCTAAAACTCACATCAATCGGTATAGCTAACAAGTATTTGGGGATAATAAAAATTAGACAATTATGATGAATTATCTGTATGGCATAAAAAATGGAAAGTTGACTTAAATGGTGAAAAGTTTTATACTATTGTGGAACTAAAGACAGGGTTAGGTAAGCATTGTGGTCAAAAAAAAATCCATAACCATTATCTTACAGCAAGCAAATATTATAACTTTAAATCTGAAAATAAATTGTCCAGCAAGCTGTTACATAAATTTCAATTTAATTGGCAGTCACAAAGAAATTAAAAATAATTGCCATAAGTGAATTTATGTACATGATTAGACAAAACACTTGAATGATCTGGAAGATGAGCTATACATACCTATTGATGTCAAGATGGCAATTTATGGAGCCGGAAAGATTTGAAAAGCCAAATTTTTCCTTCAACTTAATTTGAGTAAACATCTTTTGCTAAAGACAGAGTTACCGAATAATTAGAATCTACCAAAACAATTTCAGGTACTTTTCTAAAAATTCATTTACTCAACTATATGAACATGTGTATTCTGTATGTGAAAAAGTACCAATAGAAAATATTCTGGATTATGTATATGCTGTTTTAGATTTGATGTAAGACGTGTATTTGACTAATTTAGATTAATGACTATTATTACTGTGGTATAAAGGTATGGCATTTTCATTTACTAGGTTAAAAAATAACTGATTGAGACATATACGATATCACAACCTTTCTTTCACATTGACTTCCTACAGTTTTGCCACAAACTGCTGGTGACATCTGGGGGATATGGCCGAGGGGTTGGTTTTGTTGTTCGGGGAGAATCCCCAGGCTGTCGCTTAATCAGCACAGCCTCTATGTTGGAGTGGTTGAGAAATCTCCTCCCCCACCACTCACAGGGGAGCAGTACTGGATAGATGGAGCCGAAATACCCAGAGGGTGGTCACTGCCAGAGTGTTTTACGTCCTCAGGGAGTTTTTAACGTCCCCCTTTATTTTAAATAATTCAGTGGAGACGGCAGTGCCATTTAACGTGGTCAGCCACCCACGATGTAGTGAGCTGAGAAATTAATCCCTGGAAAAGTTTCGACCTCTTACAGGGTTCGAACTTGCGACTGTTGGCACCAAGTGCCGGTTGCTTAACCACTAGGCCACCGGAGCTCACTGGCCGAGGGGTAACTTACTAGGGAAATATATCCAACCAGCGCTGGGTTAGAACTCACAGTCTGGAGATTAGCAGTACTCTAACCAAAGCACCCTCAAAAACCATTTTACAACAGTTCATATGCTAATCAATTGAATGACTAATTTCTCGTTGAGTAAAGTGATGCTCGTTGTACCTACCTTGATATTAACAGTTAATAATAGTTAGCAGAATGTTAATATTGTTAAATCTAATATCAGTTATTATTATGTAATTACATTAATAGAAGCTATATAGTGTAGGATCCAACCAGTGAGCAAGAAATTGAGTATTTTTTTATTTTTAATCACAGACTTGAATTATTGAACGTATTGGTGTTCGTAGTGATCTAGTCAGGGTGGGGGTTGAATTATATAATGGCCAACATTTGTCAGTTACATAGTAACTAATTTATTTTAATGAAACGTGTGTTATAGCAAAGATTTCTGGCTGAGTGAGGAATTGTTTGTAATGCTTTATCATCTCCAAGTTTTTTGCCTCCGTAGTCTAGCGGTAGCGTGCTGGACCACAGATCACTACCACCCGTGTTCGAATCCCGGCATGGGCATATCTGAAGGTTGTTTCGTCTTTCACTTCGTCTCATTACCTTTGGAGGTTGCTCGGCCCGTTTAGCCTACCTTGTGCACAAAAGTGGCCGTAAAACATCAATCATCATCATCTTGGGAGGGAAGTGGATCTGTTAATTTTGATTTAATTTTGTAATTGGCAAGTGAGCAAAGAATCCGTAGTTTTAAGTAATGAGAGCACGTATTTAAAAAACCTTCATGTCTAGATGATGAAGCGTGGCCAGAGTTGTAGCCTGTTTTTAGATAAATATTGGAAATTGTGTGTAACTGTGTCAGTTAAGATAGTGAATGTGTACACCAGGGGTAGATGTACAATATTTAGATGCCTGTTTTTTTTCTGCTACAGCATGTATATATGTGTTTGTCAAACATTTATTCCTGCATCAATCACATAATTCCTGAAGTGTAGGCTATTAATGAATTTAAACTGCAGTGGTCATTGATTGATCTGATTAGTAACTGTATGAAACAGAGTACCAGTATTGGTCTTTAACTGTCAATTTACATTTAATAATAAGTTTTGATTAAGATGCAGGTATGCGTCAGGATCAAATATTCATTCATATTCATATGTTTGTGGCAAGAGGACTTTGCTGTTAATACAGTTTTTAAATAATCTAAACCACAACAAGACACTGGAGCTATTTTTCCAGGAAATTACTGACATTACTCTTGATAGCATTTAGTGAGTCATCTTGGGGATCCGACATCTTTGAAAGACACCTGTTTTTATTATTGGTTGCTCTAAAATTGTAATGCTCTAAAGGTAAATGTTAATCGAATAGATAATAAATTGAGATCATATGCATGGTTCAGTGTAACATTATTTTGACAATATATATATATATATATATATATACACAAGTAAAGACAGTATACACTGAACTTAAGTTTCTACAGGTACTTAATAATTGAGCGCTTGTCTTATTTCCCTTTTCTTATATCTTTGCCTTTTTATTTCCTTTCTTAAAGGAACACTTCACTCTCAGATGATATGATTTAAATGTGTAATGTTTATAACAGTAACCTAAAATCCCCCAATTATAATCACAAACTTTAACTGATATTATAGATATAAAGAAATAGTCATAATTACTGGAGGGTCAACATTACAGCTTCCTTAAATATCAGATTGTATGACATGGCAGGTAAAACGTCACATGTACTGATGTCAGGTGGCACAAGGATCGTCTAGCCATCTCAATCAAGTCATGTCGCAGATGCTCTGACTTAGTCTTCCTCATAAACTTGTATAATTCCATACCCAACTAACTACTTCTATCTGACACCAAGTCTAACTCCAACTGATAAAATGTTTAATACCCAAATTAAGCTACCTTTTTCGATCTATCAAGGTATAAATGAAGTCATGGCAATGTAGTGTTCAGTTATTATCTTGTTATGTTGTATTATATCCGTTGAAAATTAATATAAAGCAATAAATAAAAAAACATTCCTTGATCATTGAAAATCGATGTATAGCAACACAACAAGATCACATAACGTAATATACAACGCCTCATCCTTATTTTTGGCCGACACAATAAAACACAGTTCCTATGTCGGTATGATGAGCCGCTTGTTTCAGTTTAATACTAATAATTACAAACTTCTAGACACTATAACGCCAATATTCTCGAAAAGAATCTAGCTCAGTGGTGCACCTAGTACAGGGCTTGGGCAGTCTCATGGTCAACATGCAATGCAAAATTCATCAACAAATTTTAGTACAGTTTGCTTTAGCATCAAGATGACATTGGAACTGGGTATCAATTTTGTTTTACTGATTAATTTAGATTCCATCGATTGTTACAAACAATCTGAAATCACGTAAGTCTTGGCCCAAATATGCATAGGCCGATTATTGGGATGGGAAATTTGTAATATTTAAAACAGAATATGCCCATTAGAAATCAAGAATGGTGCTTGAAAAGAAATGTGTCCACTCAGAAATGGCAGATATAACACTGGAAAAAATGGATATTATCTTAGTTCGAAAAAAACATAAGAAATGCATATTCGGAAAAAAATCTTATCTTGTTTAATACACCCTTCCACCTGAATTATGCAATCTTTAGATTGAATAAAAATTACAGAAAAAGTCAAATTAAGTACAAAAATAATGTAAAATATATTATATGGCTTACTGAATATACATTGTTAATACATTATCCTGTATGTTGTACATGTGACCAATACTGAGTGACTAGTATATGTTGATGGATGAAGCCTGCGAAATGTGAACCCAGCAGATTGTTGTTGGTTGGTGCATGTTCTTCGTTGTTGCCAATGTATTTGTTTCTGTTGTACTAATTTCTGCTTTAATTTCTAAATTTCCAGACCATATCATGTGCTGCTCATGAGTGTGATATTCTTGTAGATGACCAGACAGTGATGTAAGTAAATATGTGTGTGTGTGTGGTTATCTCCAAATATATTATCAAACAGGAGTAAGACCTAATAAAGTTTGTACTATTTCATTAGCTGGTGTCCAGCTAATTCTAATTTCACATCCTTTCAATACAGATAAATATTTCATTCCACAATTAGCCTAATTCTTATATGCTTTTCATCTATGTGAATATTTGAGAGCAGTCTGCAGTTAACAGGATCTGTGAAAATATTAATTTTAAGCATTTTTACTGAAATTTAATAGCTGGAAATATTCCAGCCAGCCGCTGTGTTTATGCATGCAGATTTGCAGACTTTATACCACACAGGGACAGTTGTATATTGTAACTAATTATTCTTTTAACACTTCCAGGAATTTTGTACGAGATCCTAAAGTCAAATTAAAATATCAACATCTTATTACAAATAGCTTTGTAGAGGTGAGTATTGTTAACATTATTGTAAACAGGATGCTAATTAAATTGTCAGATGATATTATTTCTAATACATCACTGGTATAGATATTATTGTGTACTATATTGAGTCTCTCTTAGTTATAAACCTGACTTTGTTTACTTGTGATTGTTATTTATTTATGATGTGTGTGTGATGACATGCTTCATTGATATTTTTATTTATGTTTAAGTGTAACAGGTTGCTACGTTGGTGTCCGAGTCCAGACTGCGGTCATGTGATACGGGTGCATTATTATGACTGTAAACCAGTCAAGTGTGCTTGTAACCATGTGTTCTGGTAAGTTGCTTGATGTGACCATATCAAATTTGTACAATATTTTTAACATTCATGATCAAACAGAGCAATTTACTAGACTCACTGACGCCTAGAAGCTGTTTGAGATGTAGGCAGTACTGAAAAATAATCTTAACACCTTGCAAAGTAATTAATATGTATATTATGTCATTCAAATATGAAAATGACAAACAGTTAAACAGGTAATACATTAAGTCAGTGTTGGTAAATTACACATCAAAGACCTGGAGGAGAGGTCATTTTTGTGCTGTTTGTATTACATGCTATTATATTTACTTTAATTTGATAGATACAGATTTCAGTTTGGTTTTAATAGACAGTTGGTAATAGTTATTTATGATTCTCGTACCATAACTGTGTAAATCACATGATCTTGTATCTATTTCTGTAATATAAGAGGAGGTAAATTCTTAGTATTAAATATTATAAAATATCACTTAATTTGATTAGATTATATCATGAATAACTATATAATTTTTTATCAGATGTAATCCTCCGTGGTAATTATCAACCCATATTTTAACAAAAACCAGTGACAGCTAAATATAAAATATTGGTATTAACTTAGGAGTCTCATAATTGAATAGAAAACTGTCATATTTATGATTTTGATCATTTGTTCTTGTTAGTAATTTGGTATCAAAAGATCATTTAGAAAATACTATTTGAGTTTCTGTGAATGATCATTTTCACTTCTAGATTATATTTAGTTTCATACTGGCAGAGCTGCCAACCACAACGATTTTCTGTTCTTCATTACGCCATTATGTAAATCTTCCCTTTCCCGTAATAGTTCCACATGGTGCAGTTCTATCACTGTCTTAGTGGCACACTATATCAGACGGCTTGCTTGTTTGTATTTTTTGGAGAGTATCCCCAGGCTGTCGCTTTTTTAGCTTGGCCTCTATGGTGCTCATCACACTGTAGTTGCTCTAGACAGGCACATACACGCAGCTTACGTAACATACTAAGTTAAATGGGCGCATGCATATACCTGTCCGATTATTTTATTTCTCGTTGCATTTAAAAGATGTCTGCAGAAACTCAACTGCAGAATTCTACTTTATGATGATTGGTCTATATCACTGTTTCTCCACCAAAAGAAGGAAGCTAAAACTTGTGGTTAGTTATAAAACTTGGAAGTTTTGGGAGATGCAATCGAAGGTGGTCATAGATGTATTGGTTGTATAATGGTTTATTGGGAAACTTAACAATAAGAAATGAAACCAAAATCGATCGATCGTGATCATTCTCAGAAAATGTGATTTTCCCAGCACCAGTGGCGATTTCATAATTTCTGCAGACGTGTTGCATTTGGCACCACATGAAAGACTTTGGAATACCATCAGTGCTGAATTGGTTGATTGAATTGGATAGATCTATATTAAACGATCACTATTATTCACACTAGAGCTAAATTTAGTCAATGAGGATGATGATGAATGACCATACATGTAAGGACAATGCCCAATTAATTTATTTCTACTAAATAATCTGGACTTATTAGGAATATACTGTTGTGAGATTTTTGTATTTCCACATATTATAATAACAACAATTTTATTTTCAGTTTAATTTAAGAATCACTTACATACATATAGAACCTGAATGTGACATATAATTTGGAAAATACTATGGACAGAACAAATGAGAAACTAAGCCTGAGGCACAATTTGGCCAAAATTGAAAAGGGCACATTTTTGTCAAACTCTTGTGCCAAAAAGGCTCAGGATGCTGCTAACCCAGAATGAACTTTGCCTTTTTGTGGGTGTAATGAATTTTACCTATCCAGGAGATCCTCTCTTTCGTACAATGTTTCCTGATACAGAGATAGTGAAAAAATATGGCAGTAAACCAGCTGGTCACACAAAACAAATATTCTTGTAGAAACGTTAGTCAGTGATGATTCAAATTACATTGCCAGTCAGATGCAGGACCAACCATTTAGTGTAGCCAGTGATGGATCCAATGACACCGACAACACAAAGCTATATCCAGTGACTGTTAGATATATTTATTTATGTAACTTTTTACATCGGCGATATTGTGCGATTTTAGGAACTGAACCAAAATACCAGTGATAAACCTACCTGTCCTTGCTGCTGTTCTTTTCTTTCTAAAATTCCTAGCAGAATCTGTATGTGTTATTGATAATACATGGAGATATATGTTTGTTGTGATCAATTCATGATGACCTAGCTTAATTGTAATTATATTTTAATAGAATAATGTAATTTATTTGGCTGGTATCGATGAAACAGATAAATAATGGCACTGGACAGCGACTGTTTGATATCATTGCCTCTGTAATGGTGGACATTTTGATTTTGTTTCACAGCAGTGCAGACTGTAAAAGAATATTCTCATTTGTCATCAAAACCAAGACCGATTTCTGCCACACCACATCCACCAAAACTCTCAGTAGCTATAAAGCTTGACTGTGCACAAAGTATTCCTCAATACCAAAGGCACAACATGTTCTGAACAGAAACATTCCAATACTTTAATTGGGCTACCTATCAAAAACTCAAAATGAAAAAGTGACACACCATACTATACAATGTTAGAATTGAAATAACATTATATACAGTGTGATTTGATTTTTACCTGAATCAACTGATAAATAATACAGCAAACCTATGAAGATTTTAGTAAAGTGTAGAATATATAGGGTAATCATGTACTGAAAGTGCAGACTTGTGGTGACTTAACTGTTATTAAAAGTAGTAAAAATCTGATTGAATGAAAAAAAGCAGTTGAACCTTTCACAAAAGAATACCTATGATGTTAAATTGTTTTGGTATCGATAAATATGATAAATTATATGGTTTTATTATAAATGGTGTCAAGTGAGCCGTAGGTCTTGTTTCGCATGAAAATGAGTACACTTTTCAATTTTCAAATGCACTCAAGTATCCATTTTGTCTGATTGTAAGCATGTCCTTTTGTGCCATGATGTCTCAAAGATTTTTTTTTCTTCTTTTGGTATTTGTTCAGCTTTGCCTGTGGTGAGAATTGGCATGATCCAGTTAAATGTAAATGGCTCAGTAAATGGATCAAGAAATGTGACGACGATAGCGAAACGTCCAACTGGATTGCAGCAAATACAAAGGTTTGTGCTAGTAGTGAGCAAATGGAACATCATTTTATAGTGATGATGATGATATCAACAGGCTACAGTTCCTTTTCTGGACATACGTTTCCCTAATCCGAGCCTTTGCTACTGCAGAGTAATAAGTGAATATATAAAATACCTCAAAATATGTTCTATTGATTCTTGTAAATGTGTAGACAGAAGACACAGTAGCTGTGATTATTGGAGTACACTTGAAAGTTTCATTTACACTTGTAACATTTCTATATTTCCAGGAGTGTCCCAAGTGTAATGCGACAATTGAGAAAGATGGAGGCTGTAACCATATGGTGTGTAAACGTTGCAAGTTTGACTTCTGCTGGGTTTGTCTAGGACCATGGGAACCTCATGGATCATCTTGGTAATTGGAATTTCAGCTTTTTGTTAATAGATTAGTAAACTGTTCCATAGTTATAACTTTGATACAGTTTTGTTAAATAGTATTATTATGCATGTGGAGGAGTGATATGAGAATATTTATCAACCTGATAAATTCTTACTTTCTTTATAGACATTATGTGGTATTGAAGAAATATGAAAAATTACTGTTGGTGCAATTTTGTATAATAATGTTTATAATTGTATACAAGCCTAAATACATTAGTATAGAAGGGCCCATTATTTGCCACAAGAGCACATCTGTCAGTTAGCTTCTGATCCAGGTACTTTTAACAGCCCAGTTAAAAATAATAATATGTGACCTTTATATAGCACCCCATCCAGCTGGCTAGCTGCTTTAAGGCGCTTTACAGTATCCCTGACTCAGACCTATTCCAATCCAACACACATCTGAACTCCCAGGGGAGCATACAATATTTGCTGTCATTATGGGTGCAAAACATTAAACAGACACATAGCCATCACGTCCTCTCAGATTCTCATTTCTGGCTGAATGAACCAGTCGCCACATGACAGCATTACAGATTTGGAGCCTTGAATCCTGCAACCCTTCGTTAGTGAGTCCTACTCTCTAACTAACATGGCTCAACAGTTAAAATTGTTGAAAATCACACAAAATTCTTAATGCAAACTATTATTCGCCGACATACTAAACTTTTACATTAATAATACATTCGCCCATAGTTGTCATGGAGGTGGTTGCTTCATGGAATGGACACCATAGCCCAAACATTCCTGTTAGCAGATACCACAATGTGTATTAATAATAATAATTACAATATATATTTAATAAAGTGACCTTACTAGCAGGAGTCAATCAAAGGATGCTGTACAAATAATATGTAATATAATAATACCCTAAATAATGTGTCTGTAAAACCCTCTAAGAGATTTAAAAGAATTATTATTTATCTGTGAAAGCAACCTTGGACAGGTGTGTTTGTAGAATGGATTTAAAATTTTCAAGAAACAACACATCTCTCATATCTGCTGGCAACATATTTCACAAAGTGGGGGCTGTAACACTAGATGCACAATCACCATATGACTTGAGCTGAGACACAGGCACCTGCAATAGTATCCGCCTGGATGACCTGAATTTTTGGGATGACTGTCTAATGGACATCAGTTCGCACCGGTATTTAGTCATTAATAAAATCTTGAAAGGGATACTCTGTCTAACAGGTAGCCAATGTAGTTTTTGAAGAATTGGGGTGATATGATCATATTTTCAAGTATTTCTCACTATGCGAGGTGCACTATTCTGAATTCGCTGAAAGCAATTGATGTTATAATCAGATATGACATACAACAGGGAGTTACAATAGTTTATACAAGATGTAACAAAGGCATGGACTACAGTTACAATAGCTCCTTGTATCAAGAATGCTTTTAAACAGTGGATGCTCTTAAGTTGGTAGTAGGCAATATTAGCATGATGTGATAGTTATGATTACCTACTTTTATGATCACACGCATACAAGGAAATGGAAATACAACATATGGCTACAATTCCAAGATAGCAGTGTTATTAAAGGGATAGTCCACCTTCATTTCAAATTTTCAGGACTAATAAAGCTATACTCACAAATATCATAAATAATGTCAAAATGTGTAAATGATCACCCACATATTAAATAATCCAGTGCAAAGTGCTGATTAATCAACGTTTAATGGCCTGTGGGCGCCGCCATTTTGAAGCTAGACAGAGACCGGAAGCTCCTGAATGCTGACGTCACTCGAGCGAATCCTGTTGACCTGAAGTCTGTAGAATTATTCCAGAACTAAACAGCATTATCATGTTAAAATTACATAATGAATGACATACAATCATATCAGGTTGAGCCAGAAGGAATCTGACAAGAGGAAGATGATTCAAAATGGCTGAGATATTAACGCTCAAGAGAAACTATAATCTGCATCAGTCTAGAGAGTGGCGATGTGACATCAGAGCATTTAATTTTTCTCCTTCCCACCTTCAAATCTGGCTTCCGGTGCAGCTGCAATGGTGGCCCTCCAGTGATTTGTATTATTTCCCTATATCTATGATATAAGGTATATTTTATGATTATTATTGTGGAATTTTGGTTAATGTTCTAAGCATTACATATTTAAAAAATATTTTCTGACCGTGGACTGTCCCTTTGATACATGATGTTACTTTTATCTTGTCTGGCATCAAGAAACCAAAATCTAATTTGTTTACACTGCTAGAGATTATGTATTTCATTACAGTTTTTGTATTTTCTTTTTAGATTGTCACATTTCTATTTAAATGTTTGCTTTTGTGTTCTGGAGTTAATAAATATCATATCATTTATCATTTACTGATAGTCCATCCTAAATTAATTGCTAGAATAAGTGTGAAATGTACATTTCCTAGTCATGTTACTATAAAATATCAGACTTACTCTCACATTCTGCAGATGCTCATGTGTTCAGGATGGATTTTGTTAATGGCCAGTACATTTGCATGAGAAATCATTACTAATAGATTATTTTGATTCTGTAAGACTGTTCGGGGTTTGATTTTAGTCCAAAGGGTGACCATAATGAATTTTTTATCACAAAAAGTTAAGCGATCATTAAATCTCTCTTCCCTTTAACTATACCTGACCCACAAATGATCATCAGTGTACCGCAGAAATAATATATTATAAATATAAAAACACAAATAAACACAGTGATGAAAATAGTTGATATTGTTATTGTTACTAAGAAGTATGCTATATTAAATTGTTATAATAATAAATTATCATAATCTTTCTATTAAAACCATGTATTCCCCTGTATCCTGGTTGTTATTTGTTATTTCTCTGCCTGTTAGGTACAACTGTAACAGATATGATGAAGATGAAGCAAAGAAAGCTAGAGATGCTCAAGAGGTAGGAGAAGACATTGTTCCATTCTGCTTAGCCGGTTTTGCTCCATAATTTATGCAAATTAATGCAAATCAGGGTTGAGTTTTTTACTGTAAAAAATAATTTTTTACATTACATTGTAAAAAAACCTGTTAATAACCATAAAAAAGTAAAAAACTGTAAAAAACATAAAAAACCTCATTCATTATAACTATAAGCCAGTTCTACTAGTCTTAATTGATGTCGTTCAACACATTTATGTGATAGTGTCTTTCACATACATGAATTTTTATTAACACACTACTCAAGATTTGACACGGGAATTTGTACCTGAATACTAAGAATATAGCAAAATAATGACATTTATAATTCTTCTCTGCACAAAGTGAATGTTGTCCATCTGAACAGTTAATAGTCTAACTCAACACTGCCTCTGAGAATCCTACAGCAGAATATCAGCTTAAAAGCTTTGCTGTTGCCTAGACAAATGGGCACTTTATTTTAAATAACTGTTAATTAACGGTGTTAATAACGTCTGTGTAAAAAACCTGCCAACCCTGATGCAAGTGTTGTCCTGAGGTGGTAACTATTTATTCTGAGTATACTTTGAATGTATTTGTTCCAGAAGTCACGTGCTGCTCTACAACGTTACTTATTCTACTGCAATCGATACATGAACCACATGCAGAGTCTTAAGTTTGAGAATAAGGTAATGTTTTGTTCGTTGTATTGCGGTTGTGTCATTTATTTTGTTTCAAATGTTCAAATGAAGCAGATATTGCCATGAACAACTTGGCAGGACTATTGTCATGTTTAAGCCACGTGAAATTCCTGGCAATGGAACTAATGTTGTCTCTTAAATGTAATCACTCATTTAGCTTTGGCAGAGTAGGAACTTCTTACAGAGTATAGACCTAGTTTGTGGTGGTTGAATTTCCTTTAGTTTAAATAATGTTTAGTTTAAGAAATTATCTGGAAGATCATTTAGCATAGTTAAAACGTGTTAATATTATGTGCCTTGATCATTATTTACACATGATGACTTGTTTTATTTTGGAAATATGCCTCTTTCAGTTATACGCCACTATCAAATACAAGATGGAGGACATGCAGCAACATAACATGTCCTGGATAGAGGTACAGTTCCTGAAGAAGGCCGTTGATGTGCTTTGTCAGTGCAGGCAGACACTAATGTTTACCTATGTGTTTGCATTTTACCTGAAGAAGAACAATCAGTCAATTATATTTGAGGTAATTATATTCATCAGAAATTGAGGTCATGTTTATTGAAATCATGTTTACAGATAATTTTATTATTTAAAGGGACAGTCCACCCTCAGAAAATATTTTTTAAATATGTAATGCTTAGAACAGTAACCAAAAATTCCACAATAATAATCACAAAATATACCTGATATCATAGATATAGGGAAATAATCTAAATCGCTGGAGGGCCGCCATTACGGCTGCATTGGAAGCCAGATTCGAAGGCGGGAAGGAGAAAAATTAAATGCTCTGATGTCACATCACGCTCTCTAGACTGATGCAGATTATAGTTTCTCTTGAGTGTTAATTTCTGAGCCATTTTGAATCATCTTCCTCTTGTCAGATTCCTTCTGGCTCAAACTGATATTGTTGTCATTTTAACAAGATAGTACTTTGCTCACACTTGTTTACATGCTTTTGTATGGGCTCTACAGACTTCAGGTCAAATGAGCTAATGGTCTTCCCTTTAACAAAATGTATGTCATTACATGGCATTAATTAAAATTTTGATGTCGAACATTGATGATCATCATGCCCATGATTTAGTTCCACTTATTGAAACTACTTAATTTACTGATCAGCTTTACGAACGCTATTTGTTTCTAGGACAACCAGAAAGACTTAGAAAATGCTACGGAACAACTGTCAGAATATTTAGAGCGCGATATCACGGATGATATGCTCGTTGATATTAAACAGAAAGTGCAAGACAAGTACAGGTTAGTGATTGAGCTTTAGCGATGTCATCGTTTGTGTGATCATTTTAAGGTTTGGTTGATTGGTGAGATGAAGTTCAATCAGGCTGACAATATATTAGTTAAAGTTCTTATATGGTTCAGTATGGGTAAAATATTTCATACTTGATGATGAATTGCAGTTGATAGTTGAAATATTTTGGCGTTATAATACCATTATTATGATTAAGTAAGGGTCTTGTTTTGTTCTGCTGAATTTCGGTGCTTTGCATATTTGCTAATGAATAAAATTGGGATATTTTGTTTAGTTCATGTTCCTCTTTTTCAATGCTGTTGTCCTATTTGATCTTGTTTACAGATACTGTGAGAGTAGAAGAAAGGTCCTGCTAGATCATGTGCACGAAGGATATGAAAAAGACCTGTGGGAGTATAATGACCCCTAGGTAGAAGTGATGACAGTGACATTGAGTCTACATTTTGTGAAGCATTAATATTGTTAGACAATGGTATATCAATTCCTCTGGGAGCGGGTTCGCTGCCACAATGAAGTAGTGCTCTGTGGTAAATGAGGTCATCTAATATGTAAAACATTCACACCCCGGAAGAACGTCTGACGGATGGTTCTTGGATAGAAAAAGTCGGTATGCTTGTGAATTGGTATGTGAGAGAGGTACGAGTTTTAATTTGGTCGTTTGTTAATAGTGTCGTACCGCGTGAGCTGTCACTGTCTGTATATAGAAGGTATGAACTCGTTTTGATTGCATCAGAGTGCAACATTATAATCTATATGCTCTGTTTGCCTGTTATGCACCTCTGATGTTTGATATATATGCACCAGGAAAATTACTGTAGTCATCATGAAGTGACAATTCTATTATTCTTTGACACTATATATGTTTGTTTGTGCATGTGTCTGTATTCATACATGCATACCAGATTATACATGTATGCACACATATACAACAAACATATATGTAAATAAACGTGTTCTTCAACCTAAAGCCAAATTTCAAAATTAGGAAAATAATCCTCAATTTCTCTTAAATGGATTCAGAGTTTAATTTACCAAAAAAACGTCATCTGATTTTCCTAGTCAAACCTGCTACACCTTAATACCCTGTCCCCCCACCCACCCCACTTTATGAGAATTTTGAAATAAACTTTAGCAAATTATGCATAGATTGGGAGAGGAAATGTGTGTATGTGTCATTTGTTATATGCTTACCTTCTTCAACAATGCTGTAAACCATTGGATACATCTTGTGTTAATATATTAGCCTCCTGGAGCAGCCACTTGTTTTAAAATAAATAAACAAGAACATAGACTCCGTGCCGTAGTTGATTTCCTCTGTGTTATTAGCCAGAGAGGATTGCGAGTTAATGTTCTGTTTTATTCTCTCCAGAAACGAGTGACTCTGTACAAGATCTTATTTTGTTTCTGTTACCACGTAGCTCTTCCGTTGAGCTGCTAATGATGTTTAGTTCTTAGCCATATGTTTCAAATGTCTATTAATATTTTCAGTATTACAATAAACTCTTCGTAATGACCATAGTTCCTGATGTTGCTGTTTGATATTAACAGTGGAATACGGTGTAATATATATTGTTGTCCTGTTTCTAATATCATGTCATTTAACTTGTGGCTTTGTTTTGTTCGACTAGTTCTTGGGGGTGTCTTCAAGGCAAAGCTTAGCTTTTGACAAGCTTTACCCATTGTTTGGAGTCCTAGAATCCATCTGTAGTTTTGTACGAATTGATACCGTATTTGATCATTTTCAGCAGTAGAATGATTACTCAACAAAGTGTACTGGATTTCACCTATGTTAATCAGTCAATTGGATGTTGACAAATGCCATAAAAAAATCCCTATTTTGCATGCCTTGGCAAAGCTGATCTCACATATCTTGAACAATTGTAGGTCTCGTTTCTAATGCTGGCATTGTTGTGATGATTTCTTTCTAGTTTCGTAACTCGTAGTAGTTGGTCCACTCACACAGCAACTTCTATTGATATAGAGCCTACACATGTATTGGCATAAACCTTTGTAAGCATCCTTTTTCTGACTTCTATGATGCAGAATGTTAAATTGTTATATGCTTTACCATGATCTCTGTGAGGAGTGCTCTGATGTCTTTATTGCTTCACAGGAATAAGGTTCTGCTCAAAGTTTCCCATTTTCAACTTCCACTGGTTGATCTTTTTATTTAAGATTGAATACAGTGACACGTGTGTGTTATTGTAATGTTAATTTTTATGATTATCTAAACTATATATATATATATATATATATATATATATATGATCATTGATACTAAAATTGGACAAAGACAACATGACCAGTGGTATTATGTGTCGGGTATTATTCTCTGTTTTAAAAATGCAGTTCCCCGATTAATTACTAAGAGCAGAATTTTGGCCTTCATCTTCAGTTTATTGTATAATATTCACACGGCCAGCATGTTATGGCTAATTCGCTGTTTTACTAAAACAGCGACGGAATCTCTGAAAATTATGAAAAGAGAATAAATGAATAACAAGAAAAATGCATATAACTTATCTGTTGCATGTTTTGTTCGGCCAAAGTCTGTCTCCGACTCCCTCGTTAACAAATCCTAACAAAATCTTATCCATGTTCCATTTTGTACCGACACTTAGTTTGATTGAAGCAGTTAATTTATGCAGTAGGGTGATCAGATGTGGATGTTGGGTATCTGCTGTGATTACATTTAGGTGCAGATATTGTAGATGTCGTAGCGGTGTATCATAAGTACGAGACATAAAAATTTCATCCATTGTTTAACAGATCGGTGGCATTTAAAAATAATCTCAACCTTTTAGAAATCCAGTCGTCACTATTTGTACCACTTATAATAACCGCTGGGTGTGCGGTATTATTGTTAAAACTGTTGCATTGTGTATGATCAATGAAGCTTTAAATTCCACCAGACATAATAATGAGCAGCCTAAGTGGTGGATAGCTGTACTTTGCCAATCCGGACGTTCATTCCATAAGAATGATGCCATGTGAAGTTCCGGAAACCTCTGCTTCCTTGTATGACATTTCCCATCTTTAGTGGCTTTAACTGTGAGAAATCCATGGGGCTAATGGTGCGCATTATTTTGTACATTTATAACGGTAGCTTACAGCGTGCTGTGAAGTTAATAGAATACAGAGGAGTTCGATTTGGCCGCTCGAAAATAGATAATAAGATACAGATAATGGGCTAGTTGAATATGATGATGATGATTGTGTGCAAATCCCAGACAAAAAACGCCAGTAAAACATAACCATCGACAGTGTTGTTTATTGTAAATACACCTTGAACAGAAGGCATTGGCTACATGTCTACCTTCACACAGACAAAATGTCATATTCCGCA
Source organism: Paralvinella palmiformis (assembly GCA_025642065.1). NCBI lineage: Eukaryota > Metazoa > Annelida > Polychaeta > Terebellida > Alvinellidae > Paralvinella > Paralvinella palmiformis. Next base: position 408,341 of record JAODUP010000273.1, read on the forward strand.
ATATACTAACTACAAACATATGGCTACACGACCAACCCGACTAGCATTTAGCGAGAAAAAAAGTCCCTAAATCCTTGCATCCATCACTGATGCAATAAATTGATGGGGACTGGCTCAACTACGGATGGATCTAGAACATGTTTTTTTACCTGGTAATTGTTTGGAAAATAAAAAAGGCTTACATTTCCATCAAAAGATGATGTTGGCAATGGACTGCCATGTTCGACTTGACCGAGGACATTCCGTTAGGAAAATAGAAGACGATTTATAATTTGCTGCCACGGCCGCAACAGCACACATACCGGTAATAAGTAACGATAAGGATGGGTGTGCTTTTGTTAGTATCGGGACTCGGACGTACATATGTGCCTAGCACAGGGCTTCTACAAAAATTCAAATCTTCACACACACACACGCGCAATTGTAATTCTACAACAATTAAATAACCTTTGTGCCTGTACTGAACACCCACATTTAACATAAATACTATTAAAAGAAATGTTTGAGCTGCAACAGTGATGGCTTAAAATATTGTGTGTGTGTGTGTGTTCTACTCCAAATACGATGTGGCTACATAGTCCCATATATAAAACTTAGCGGTTTCCATATAAATGCTGTACATCTTCATGTTGTCCCAGAAACTGAACTAGGCAGCAGATGAATTAGTTGTACATAACTATACATTCTGTGAACTTTTCGCTTAACATTCCAGTGGTGCTAGATAAATAAAACCTTTATACATGATTAGAATAAAAAAATTACAAAATCCTGTGCCACATCATCACATTACTGGACAACTAACTGTTAAGATCTCGTGTTCACGCATTGTAATTTCGCGCAATTAAAATTATTAGGCGCATTTTACGCTTTTTTAAGAATCCAGGTATGCAGCAAGAACATAAATTCATGCAAGAAACAGATTTCACAGATTACCTATTGCAGAGTCGTGTGTGTGTGTGTAATGGTCGGGGTAGGGCCCATAGAGTTCATCACCAGATCATCAAAAGTTGACACCAAAAACGTAACAACCCTTGTTCTAGCGAAAATACAGGCGAAGAAAATATTCGCATTTTAGGAGCATCGAACTGAAGTTGGTCGTCACGTCTCAGATTACACAAAGTAGAACTAATATATTTAACAGAAACTTGATCTGAACTCTTACATAGATAATAACTTCAATGGAAATAACTCGACAAAGATGAAATAAAAAACACTCGGCAAGTCAAACACACCACATAAATTATAGTTATATTATACAACTAATATAGGATTATCACAGTCTGGTCATTTCGGCAAAGGGCACGTACATTTGTACTAATTCTAGTATTTCAACCAACTTCATGGTGTAGATAACAACCATCATCATCATCATTATTAATTATGATCACAACAGGTACGACGATGTCCCAGGTATGGGATTATCCATACACCAGAAGTCTACAGTTGTCATATCCGGAGATGAGCGATGGAAATAAACAACAGATTTCTGTTCTGACTAAATACAACCAAGTTGGAAATAACTGCGTAGAGAATCTATAATTTATTATTTTACAGACAACTTCACAGATATACTGCCAGCATTGTCAAAAATACACAGAGACCATATAATAATAATTAGCGTGTATACACACACACACAAACACACTATATATATATATATATATATATAGCGTGTGTGTGTGTGTACTGTACTAATTCACCGTAGTAACCATGATGTCAACTTGCCACTTGATAATTTGTGTAATATCAGTTTGAAGTATACATTACCGCGTGCAATACAAAGGACGATTTAATTACGCGAGAACTCATGTAAATTCATCTTTGTGTATAGCAGTCACCAGATAACTAGACAGAATGCTGCCACTCGTAAAACCTGTGGCCAGTCAACATTACAGAGTCGTTTATCCGCTGGTTTATCGATGCCATTACACTACGATATAACCCTCTACCACGTCCAACTATAAAATAATGGCATCATCGTAAGATCCTGGAAAACTCATCAATATTAAGATCATTGTTGTCCTAAAGCGCAAGAAATCATCGTCTGTAGGCACTCAAAATAGACAATGAGAATAAGAGATTTAATTAGAATAAACTTGAATAATGAAGTATTAGACTGTCAATAATGGGTTGAACCATTTAAATATCAAGTGATTGATTTCTTGGTTTGTTTACCCTCAGCACTGTTCACAACTGGAGCATATGGCCAATGGCTGACTACTTCAGGGAAACATCTCACAAATACAGGTATAAGCCAGATTTTTGTTTGTAGCACGATGTTCTAACCACTGAGATAGTGGAGCTACTCTACCTTTAAAGATCTGTATTGAGTTGCCTATTATGAATGAATGTATGGCTAAAAGACAGGAATGATGAGTTTACACAACAGTGTACAAACACAAACATATATATATATATATACACACACACAACGATTACTTCATATGCGAAGAATTAAATGAAGCTCTTCCAAAACATGATGAGACGGATTGAACATCTGGCAAAATTGATAACTGAACTCATTCATTACAATCATATCATAGAATTAAAATCAATGGCCGCATTGATAAAATGATGATGAGTTACACAAAACTTATAGATTACAACAGTAAACAAGGCAAACTTAATTATTCTGATGTGACAGTTCCCAAAGCACTTCCACCCGACAGGCATACGATCATGTTCCCCGTCGTAGTCCTGGTATAATGACAAGTCGCAGAAATAACTTTGTACAGCAATTGTGTGTAAAATACAAAATAATGCACTCTCTGATAAACTGTGTAAACTCCCTGGGCTATATTATGCTGATTTAATAACATTACATCCACTGTCCACCCAAGTCTTGTACGAGTAGCTACACAATGGAACAACATCCAGTCATGCACACCAAATCTAGGTCACAAACAAAATACAACATGGCCACTCTGTGGGAAATCAAACTTACAGTGAAAGTTAGTGTACAGAAAAGCAAAAATTTAAAAAAAAATAACAGACTGCAGTGAAGACAGCTTTCATTCCGATGTAGAATTGATATGGCAACATTAAACTTTTCTGACCAGAGACGACACAAAATTAAACCAACAACTATCACTACTCGAAATAACCCAAAATATATGACCACCAGATCTACCAACACAATATTTAAAAAAACACTGACAACGCTGTCTATTCATAGGTCTTAAGTGACATTTGGTGGGGGAGGTTGTCAAAAAAACAAAACACTAATACTAACAATAATTAACATTAAAACAAAGAACTTTAGCTGAAATTCAAAACGGACATCTGTCTGCTGAAATATATAGATTATACCAATTTTAACACTTGATCACCGGAACAACAATAAATATTATTAGTCAGATCTGTTGTCTATGAAGTCAAATACTGCAAGTTTCACAGCCTCCAGCAACCCTGATATGGAGATTCTATTCTTGTATTTTCTTCGAGATTTAATTAAAAAATTATAACACACAAAGTATCGCAAGCCAAAAGAATAGAAAAAATAAATGCTGCTAAGTATTTCTAATTCTAAATACTCTACGCTAGACACTTCTCTTCACCAAAACAATCATGAGTGCCTTTGGCAATCTCTTACTTATCCAATTATTGCTACTAGTAAATGTACACTGCATTTTTGACATTTAAAAACAATTTCATTAAATACTTCTTTCCTCTTAATACTGGTTTAATATCATGAACAAACATCAGACACAAAATCATTGTATGGAGTATAACAAATGAAGGGTAAAATACCTATCAATTATGGATACAAGGCACAAATCTGGCAAACTGGGATGGAAATGTAAGGCCACATGTTAAGAATCACACTAAAAAGTAGAGTGAAATAATGATTGCTACAAGTTTCCTCAGTGCTACATAAATCTGATGAACTAGTTTATCAGGAGAACACTTCATGGACTGATTTAATATATTCTGCTATACGTGCTCTGAAACTCAGTCTAACACTTATCAGAAACTGAGCTCTTGTTGACATTAATACTAAGGGGATACAAGTGTACTTGAACCGTGTTCACTACAAAAAGTTCTATGTAAGTGACAAAAACAACTCAACAAAATAAAAACATTTTAAATGCTACAATAAAATGAGATTAACTCATATCACAATACAACCAAAGGCATGTACTGAAATGGTGCTGCCATCTATGGGATCTGTACCAAATGACTTAATTTAATCCTCTTCCATACAAACAAATGTGAATTATTGTTGTCATAGAAAAAGATTACTAGATACATCGAGTGGTAAACTACAAATCTGGTGATAAAGTGTAAAAACTGCTACATGGATGAGATTGCTGTCATGACATAAACATCATCGAGCATAACATAAAATTGTATTAACTCAGAATCTATGTTAAACAAAAACCAATGTAAAAATAAAAGCCCAAAACAGCTCATAAACAGATCACTTTCCTCCTACAACATCAAATCTGTGTTCTTATTATATACTTAATTCTTTTTACACAGCGCTTATTCACCAACAAGAATGAGCTGCTCTAAACGCATAGACGCAACGCTGTCATTTTTTATACAATTTTTGGCAACTTTTCGGACGCACTCAAAACGAATGCTTATTTTACAATTTTTACAATGAGAAAGAAAAATCTATTTTGTTTCATCATCACAAAAATAGGAAATTGTGCTGTGAAATGGGATGTCCGGTGTGTGATGGAGATTTCAACACTCAGGAAATGCAATCATACATCCCATAGTAAAACAAGTTTAAGTTCCAGTGAAACAAGTAAACAAAAACACAAGTTTTTCATGAGACAAAGATAATTTTGGTCATGATTCGGTAAAACATCACTCGCTAACATCTACAAAAGGCAGTAGACCCGATTTATAAAAGAACAACAGCATGGTGTGTGAACTTCACCCACAGGTATTTCATCAAGTGGATAGCTGCACTCATTTCTACTCTAAAAACAATGAATAAAAGTGCTAACGCATTAAACCATGCACTTCCCCACAGTGTTAAATACCAAGTAATGATTTCTTTTACCGAATGCAGAATCAAGTTATGCTGATCAAGTCAGCATGTACAAATAATTCTTTTTAAGAGCAAATTACAAGGAAAAAAACAAGGTTCCATTCATACCAGCTGTTAACAGAAGACTCATAATGGTGATATAGAACAGACAGATCAGACACACAATTACCATTAGAACAATGATCACACTTCTGCAGTATGCACAGAATATCGGTGAATATAAACAATTGATAGTTAACATTATTATCTGACAAATGATTCAACTGGACATACGAACATAAATAATAACAAAACCAAAATGCTCACAGAGAAACTCTAATGTTATATACCTCACTGGTACTTTGTTCACAAAATTCAGTAACAGAACAAACAGGTTAGCATGTATATATGTATAAATACATGCATACATTTTGTATGCATGCATGCATGCATGTGTCTGGGCACAGGCAAGTATGTATATCTGTGAATATAAAGATGTAAGGACACACACACACAGCCATCAACATGCGCTGTTCATTCAAACCTAATTACACATCAACATTCGCTACATTTTCTTCCGACTTTGTCAGGCTCATCTTGTCCTCAGACTTTCTCCTCTTAAAGTCAATGGTAACATTCTCAGCTGAAGCACTCGCTGATCTTGATACAGAACCATTCCTTTTAATGCCATCACCTCCTCGCATCAACCGTGAGTCCTCATCTGGCTCTTCCACGTATTTCTCCTCAAAGACGTCGTCAACAATTTCCTCAACTTCGATGTCGCCACCAGGCTGAAATACGCTAGCAATCTCCTCAAATGTCTTATTCTTCGTTTCGGGTACTTTAATGAAAACAAATATCGTGAAGAAGATCATCAACACCAGGAAGATGACAAACGTGTACTCTTTGGTCATCTCCTGAAAGAAATTTGAATAAAGATATCGCATTAGACAGAGTATCGCATTAAACAGAAGGTGAAGAATGAAACCAACTGCGTGGCTCTGATATCTATTATAAAAAGTGTAGCAGCATCTCAATTGTTATGATCCCGAAGTGGCCATAGTTGTTCAAAATGTGTTAATAATAATCATTCTGGTATAATTTATGATTATCATCAACCGTAATTTATCAATAAAATAATCAAGCTACTTGTGAATGGTGTCCTAAAACAAAACCGTATTCCAACAATAAACACAATATTTCTATATGATCATATGTCACGACAGAAATCTCTATTATAATACAGATTCATGGATTAGTGGAACGTGTCATCATCATCTATAGCTATCCTCAAACATAACTCAATATTTATTAGGTGGTCAATTTAAAAGTTAAAAAGATCAACTTGAAGTGAAACGAACAGTTTATACTAGCATTTTCTAAAAATTAATACACTTTTATTAAAATGTAATAAATTTTCATAATTTCATAGGTGTTCCTGGTACCTTTGGCACAATTTAGTAATGACCTTATCAACTGATGGTAAAGAGGGAAAAAATGTATAGTCTTGACTGCATCATCAACAAGTTACTGGTGCTGTTGCTTAATTTTAAGTACAGTTGAACAGATATTTCCCTTTTCTGCTTCAACAACAGCAAAGTTCTAATATGTATTGAGCAGCATTTGCCAAATATCACTACCAAAGCCATAACAGTACGACATATTTAAATGGCTGTATAGAAAATAGAACTGATCACAGGTGCACATTATAATACAATCTAAAAGATGGGATTAAAAATTAAATGAACTGAATCCATTTCAATGCAAATGAATCAGTGAAAATATGTCGGATAAAGAAGAGTCCGAGTTATCTGCTGAATAGCCACTCAATGCCATAAGCTGAGCCATGAATTTACTCCGGGATCTATTCTGGAAACATACATTTCTTGCACCTCCTCAAACCTACCTGTATCAATTCAAAGCTGATGGCAACTATGAGTGTAAAAAGCCAGTTCGCAAGACCGGCTAAACTCATCGCCCGAGGTCTAGGACCTTGACGGAACAACTCAGCTGCTATCATCATGGGTATTGGGCCTAAAAATGGATCAGACAGTGAGATCTATTTAAGTGATCATCTATTGTAATAAATAAAAGATATTAAAAATATTTCTGCTAGTTTAGAAGCATTCCAGAATATGTTTACATATATTTATTTTTGACATGGAAAGCATGACTTCTCATTTCACAAATGGAAGATTTTGGTGTATTCTACAAAACTTGACAGCTGTTATTTCCTAAAACTTCAAACTGGATAAATAGCAACTTAATGGAAAAAAGCTTACATATATATATATATATATATATATATATATTACTCACCTAGACCAACAGCAAAACAAATAACATAAGCAATTACACAGGTTATGCTAAGATAACTCATCTCAGGAATAGTGTTCTGAAACAGAAAGTAACAACGTTAAGATCTTACAAGAGATCAGGTGGATTTATATTAATATGTCATCACATTTCTTATGACATGTAAATTTACCACAATGTTAATAAGAGAAAAATGAACAGCTTCGTTTAGCAGAAACACAAGATTCCATTTGGACATTGCAACAAATTATCTATCATAGTTTCTTGGCTACGAATCTAAAGATAAAAACTCAGATTTGGGGTTCTAGGCCCATCGCACGAAAAATAAATACATAGCTAACAGAATTGTAAAGAATTTTGGTTCGGGTTGAGAAATATTTGAAACATTGCTTAATTCCATCCAAGTATCACCAAGTTTTAATATATCTGAAATCGTTAAATGACACGAAAGAAATGGTCAGACGAGAAGCATAAAAGATAAACAGCACTAAAAACCTGAAACTTGAGTGCTGCAGTGATGGCTCCAAGAATAACAATCATACACATCATGGGATAGAGTAACAAGGGTCGTCTTCCTGCCACATCCATGATAGGTACCTGCAAATATAAACAAACAATTTGTGATGCACAAGCAGAGATGATCCACACAGACACACACACACAGAGACATCCATACATTATTTAAATACACATATATTGTTTATATCATCAATATAAACTTACTGCAACAAAGGTCATCAGCACATTGACAGCATTGGTACCAAGAACAGCATATTCAATCCTATCCTCGGGTACTGCAGCACCCTTAAATATACTTTTAGAGTAGAAAAATATCTGGAAGAGGAATACAGTAAATTAGTAATTGTATGAGGCAGTTTATAAAGCAAGATATAAGTCTTTAAAAAAAAGAATGACATCAAACTTACAAGTCTGAAGAATTTTCTAATAAGTTCTTTAAAAACAAACTCCTTTAAGTTGGCATTTCTATAACACATACATTCTATATGCTTATCCATGAAAACAAAAATTATCAGTCATAATACAATTCTTTATATTTTAACACCCTATTCCCATTAAAGTTTTTTATACATGGGGATAACTATTATACTAAAATAAATTTCCAGAAAGACAACTAGATAGATATAGATTAGATATTTATTACGAAATACAGCAACATTTATATGGTAACTCAGTACACAGGTGGAAGCATATAATCGTCTGGTACTCAACCATCACAACTGTTCCACTTAAACTTACAGCATTGATGCCCGACAGTTGTTGTATAATCTGTAACATAACAGCTACAGCGAGAGGCCACATCAGTGCCTTCGTCTTCAGTAACATCTTCATCGTGTACGCTTCCTCCTCCTCCCCATCCACTCTATTCTCTTTGACGGTCATCTCTGTCTCCATCTCCTCCATGTCGGCTGTCACATCGAGTTCTTGTCTGAGGAAGCGGAGTGCTGCAAAACGAAGATGGAGTTAATGCGATTCAGGAGTATACTTAGACTCTTGAACGTTCTGTAAAATATGGCTCGAAGCTACCAATACAGCATTCGGTAAAGCCGCATTCAAGCTAAAGTGTCTCCTACCTCGTTCCGCTTCAAGCCGCCTGTTCCTGACCAACAGCAGATAGCGAGGACTGTCTGGTAAAAACGGTAGTGCTATCAGTGAAAGCAGTGCAGGACCAGCATTCACCAGAAGTAAATATGGCCAAAGCTCTCTCGTTCCTGAAATGAATTATGGAAAATAATGTAATTAATGATCTCAAATACAATAACTGATTCAACAGGTTTTGGCTAAAGTTGTTAAACTATCAGTGATGTCCACTGATAGTTCTTTAGGCTAAGATTACTATGTTAAGTATGCTTATGTAGTACACATGTGTGGGTGACAGTGCATTATACATAAAAACAAAGATGAAAGACCCTTCAGATAGGCCCATGCTGAGATTCGAACTCAGGTGGTAGCGATCTGTGATTCAAACCCGCTAACGGTTAGACCACGGAGGCGCCCTAATTAATGTTGAGATAAACAGATTACCAAATAGTACAAACACTCAGTGGGATAAGTAGTCACTTCGATTGTGGCCTTTAGTCTAACCAGTAGCTGACTAAATGCCGTAAAGACCCCAAACCAACCAAAAAAACACAACATTGGAAGATGACGTAATTATGGAGTACGGCAATGCTCCTTTGTCAGTTCATGTAAGTATGCGAGTACTTAATTTAGTTTCAGTGCTGGTCACACTGGTGACATACTGCCTAGGAGCTACCATGTAGGGAAATTAGATGCCCTACCAACTGCGATGTGGCAGCACCCTGCTCTACCCATCAGGCTGGCTAATAATGATGATAAGGTAAATTTATCAGGAATTAAACTATATATTTTACTATGCCACTACACTGTCATATTTTATATCATTGGGACAATCAGTAACATGGAGAAGTACGATTCTCTCATGACCGATGTTGGTTAATTATTCAGATTTGACTTTGTGTTGGATCTGCTTACCCAATAAGTGTGTCAGACCAAGAACACTTCCCATGAAGATTCCTATGGTAACAAACAGTTGGTTTGCTGTTCCAAAAGCACCACGCAAGTTGAATGGGGTTATCTCTGCTAAATACATGGGAGCCAACTGTGTTGCAAAACCTGAAATATAAACACTAGTATGTTTATATCTATATATATATATATATATATATATATATATATTTGTGTGTGTGTGTATTCTGAAGATAAATCAAGTTTTTTCATCATGCATACATACCACAGTTGATTCCCGTGATAAATCTGCCAACCATCAAGAGTTCTGGCACTTTAGCAGCAACGCAGATGGTTGAAAGAATTGCCCCCACAAATGCAGGTATGTGACTGAACAGGACAGCACGTTTCCTAAACAGAGATACAGTGAGAACAATCAAATCCAGGATGGAGAATTCACAGTGAAATTAACCAAAAAAAACAAAACAACTGAGGATAGACAACTAATTTTATTTTCATGATTTGTGCTATATCAGAAGTACAGCAAATTTTATATGTTAATAATATTCATTTGGTAAAGAAAACCTCATTCCTAGATAAACCCAAAATAACACCACACCATCTTTATAGAATTAGTGACAAAATATGTTTAGAGGACATCTGTTATTTTTTAATTCACAGCTATTATTTTTCCTTTATTTACTGCCCTGTTAATGATATTTCTGTTAAAAGGATCTGTTATATTATAAATTCCCACTACTACATGTACAACTATATATATATATATATATATATATATATATATGCACACACCCACACCATATCCACTACTGCATGCATAACTATATTGTTCCCAAATGTTTTTAGAGTTTACTATCATTACCAAAAAGCTAAATAGTTTAAAATCGTGTTTGTATTAGGCATTTATGTGCATAATATTTTATGATGTGCCCATCTGAGTTATGCTGTATAATGATGCTTTTGCTGAGTATGAATTGAAAGCCCCCCCCCCGCTTTAGCATCAGAAACAGAAATATATGTTATACGTATAACACAAACAAATAATGCTAATACAATACCATACTCACTTATGCAAGCTGGTTCTAAAAATTAGCCTCCCACTCCTCTATACTGATCATACAGCAGGCATATCAGGACACAGCAAGCACATGTGAACATGGTCAAATGAGCCGAAATATAAACAAAACTAGAATTTATATTCAGCATATGATTTATAATTAATTATTTATTCACACTTGCTATGAATCGACTATCTGCAATAGTTATCTACTATTAGCTAATTTTGGTAACCAAAATGAGCTAAAAGAAATACCGTAGGTCCTGGCCATTAAGCCTATCCGGCCATTAAGCCGACCTAAAATTATTAACTTTTCCCTGCAGTATTTTTAGATGATACCAAACATTTTGATCACATGAAATATCAAAGAAACATCAAGCTTGTGAATCATGGGAATTTAGGAACAGTGAAAAGTATTTAAAAGACAAGCTAGATTGAATTGTGATGATAAAATTACTGAAATAAATATTTTTATTTAAACTGAACTTTTTTGTTTTCAGTAATCCTGTATTATTACCACAACAATAAATACACTTTTCTGCCAGAAAATAAATGAGATACGACGCTCTTGGGTACAAGTTGTCCAACAACATTTATCCATAATTACAAAAATCAGATAATTCTACACATATCTAATAATTTTCGTTATCAAGCCATGAATAATTATAATCCACTTGTTTGACTCCACGAGTTTAGATCAAAATGACAATTGATGTCTGTTTGCATATAGATCAAGTCAAGATGGCTGCCAACATACTCAAATATCTTCTCCGATTACTGAATTTCTTGATGACCTCCAAAAATAAGGGTAACAATATTGACTCAAAGTATTGGCTTAATGGCCGGGATCTATGGTACATAAATTGACTGATAATATTTAGCTGCTAAACCAACTCCACTGACATGGCCATTAGTGATATTTTAGAAAAATCCTACGAGTGTGTCATAGTAGCCTCATTTTCACATATTATTTTCAAAACATAATAAAAACTTGTTCCCAAATTACATCTGGAATTCAATTGACAAATAACAATATTCAGTTCTGTTTCCATATTCAAGGAAAAACATCAAGTATATCAACATGATCAACCAATCACCATGAAGATCATCTCTTTACTTCAGCACTAAGCCAACAATATGAAACGTTAATATGGCTAACCAACAGTATAGTCCACCATTGTGTACCACAGTGACCAAGTAATGACACCTTTAATAATATATTTACAAGAACTAATACCATTATTAAAATATTCAAATTAGCTTATTTATAATATCTATAAATTACTATCTTTGTGTAATTACCAATCAAAGGTGCCATGAGGTGTGTACCAGAACATGCCGTAAATCTGTTTTCAGTGTAAAATGCCTGATCAACTCAAAATGATTATTGCGTTATATAAACTATTTTTATTATTACAAAACAATTTACCTAAACTCTGAAGTTTGATAGTACCATTCCCGGAAGACATTCATGAACGAAAGAAGCAAAACATTCGTTTTAAATATTAATCTTTGAATTATTTACCTGCCCACTTTATCAGCAAGAAAACCAGCTGAGAAGGCTCCTATCATACCACCAGGCAAGAAGAAGGCTGTTGTCAGTGACCAAAGAAACGTCAATTTATAGCTGTTTATCGGTTCATTATATCGATTTGTGTATGTCTCATTGTAGAAGTCTCGTATCAACTGTTAACGAGATAAACATTTAAGTTGTAATAGTTTGTTGTAATTTAATTTTTAAATAGACAATATCAAGAAATACAATACAGAATAATAATGAACAGGAGGGATTAATAATTATTTTAAGATTTTATCAGATACCAGTGTCCATCAGCCGAAGATAGGACGACCACAAACACACACACATGGATGTATACATTGTGTGCTCCATAATTTACCTGCGATGGCTGATTCAGCACACCAATATTATAACCAAACAGGAAAGAAGATCCAATCAGAATAACAAGACTGTGTAATAAAAGATTTCTCGTAAGACCCTGAAAGAAAATGAGAAAAACATCGTTACGATAAATTACTCTCCCACATCATTACCTATAAACCATCATCTTAATGACATTAATGTCAATGATAATTAATATAGATCACAGCAATTAATGGGTCAATTGTGTATTATTGTTACATGCAAAGGAGAGCAAGGAGATGCTTTCAATCCATCAACTTTTGGATGAAACACGCTTTAAAAGATGTATCTTTAATGACGATGCTCCTCAGTTCCAATCGTAATCATTTAATTAGGAACTTATAATAAAGAGATACAATTTTATTACTATCAGTTTTAACAATTGTACACCATTACTTACAAATACAGACAAACAGACAAAAAACAATAATCCAGTTTTTCAAAGGCCCATCACCATTATCAAAATACTTTTACTAATATGACACCCTGTGTGTGTTATCTCTCACCTGCCGCAGTACAGGTTTCAAGTCCTCGTGGTATTCAACACGACTCGCTGTTCGTGATCTGATACTCTTTCCACTCGGCGTTCTCTGTCTCAGTGTGCCCCGGCTGCTTGCTATACTGCTATGATCGTTGGCCATCTGTCCCAGAGATATATTACCATCTTGATCTGTGATTTGTGATGTGAGGCTTCCCTGCCGATACAACTTTCTCTGACTTCCTCTGATTGAATCATCCTGTACGATAAGAATTGAAAGTAAACATTACAGGTATAATATGGTAACGATGATCCGAGGACTAGTGTTGGTCAAGAATGGTTCTTTGGCCTGCCATCCAAATAGACTGCCTCGAAAATAGAACAGATATATGGGTATATAGCCATCTTTCTGCATTTAATCATTCAAAATGCCACCATAAACTGCCTAAGAGTTAGAGATGTATACCCCCCCCCCACTCCAGATGCGGGATTAAACCAAAAATGGAAATCCTATTTTTAATTCATAGTTAAAAGTTTAGTCAGATGTTTTACTTTATATTAAAGGTCACCACGAGCAAAATGATACAAATTACAGATGGACAGTACAAAACAATTGATCATTTTCCAATTAGACCATTGTGTACAGCACAATTAGCTGGTGAACAAATGAAAGATCAGCAGCTAGTTAGTGGATTCAGACCTTTATTATACTTCCTACTTAACCACCCTAACATTGTGCTATAATGATTGACAATGATAATCGGTATTCATCAAAGATAAATTTTGACATCTAAGGATACATGGCACCTTTTAGAACAACATTAACTCATGACCAGCTGGCAGGCTAACTGACTGACTCGTCTGTTCCTGGAATTGTTTACAGGGATGAAATCTGACGATGTTTTTAAGTGATGACATTTTATGTGTGGACTCGAATGAAAGAAACACGTCAAGTTAGCACGAACGTACATGTGAAGATGTATAACCACTCAGTTAATACAAAAAAATTGTACTGTGGTCATATTCTGTGAAATACTTAAAACATTTCAGCCTGTACTTATACTTATAAAGTTGTCGATCAGGTGGGTGCCCTTTTACAATTTTGGTTGTTTTCTTTTTGTAAATAGAGCAAATTAAATTGAAAATGCTAAAACTACATCAAAACCAAGATGCGTGGCAAACTTAAATTACTGAAACTGATACACTTACAGACCACCCACGCATTTATATGCCTACACAGTATATTATATTACCAACACGTCTGGTCAAATATGGGCCATTGGTTGAACCAGAAGTATGTTTATTACGGCGCTGCAAGAACTACATCTGTGACATTACCACACACTGTTAGTTAACCTATACGGAATGATTTCCTATATGTCATCAAATGCAAATAGTGCACACATGTCATACTGACACATGTCATTATTGACAGAAAATCAAGAAATAGTGGGAATATCAAAACTGTGTTGATTATGACATACGCTACCCAAGAATGGACTCACATTTCATCATTTGTTCATGAGCATGAAAAATTACCTCTCTGAATTGAATACCCCGATGAAGAATACAGAGGTTGCATTCATGATTTGTGATTCTCTGTACCGGTGCTTTTTTAAACATGCATATTACAATAACAAAGGCACCACTGGAACAAAATATTTGTAAATAAAATCAATATTATTATGGCAATAAATCTAAACCAATGGTATAATATCTAAACACTGAACGTCGAAGCCAAAATATATAAAACTTGCTGTTTTGTCGAAAAGACTACATAAACGTTAGCAACAATTTACAACTGACAGCTATGACAATAAACACATCAAATCCACGATTCAAAAAATATCACCACATATTTTTATTATATGGAAATTAAAACAAATTACACTGAAGCAATGCTCTAAGTACAAACCAGCATATATTTTATGGATAGTAGGCTGAGTTTGTTCAGAATGTGGCATCAAACTGAGGTCTTGGGTTTGAAGCCATGTTGCTGTTGATGGATAGTTGGGCAAGTCATGACTTCGTTGTGCAAAACCCACCCACTTTGCTCTCCTTAATGGTGAGCGAGTGGTTTTTATTTAGATGCAGTCCCCCACTGAAGCACATCGCCCAGGATGGAACACCACAAAGATTGCATTCCTTCCCAATTCGGACTCGTAAAAGCCTTTTATTGGTACCTCACAGAGTAAAGCACAGAACAGATTAACGAATGGAGTAAAGAGACGAGCTTTTGAAAACATACTAACGTTGTTCTAACATATATTTCACATATAGCTGCACACTAAAAAAGTGCTGAACTGTGACCTGGGTCATCACTGTGTTTTCCTTTAATGCTACTTCCTACTAAAGAGAACAGCACGGTATGAAATACAATCAGCGTTTGAAGGTGAATGAACCAATACGAATGGCATTTAGAACAACCACACTGTCAGCATGTTTAGCTTCAAGATTGAGAAAAAAGGATGCTTTAAATGTGCACGGAAAGAGTTCAAATCTCACCAAGAAAAATATAGCCCATCTGGTATCTGAACCATGATTTGAGCACTTCAACAGACTGACTAAAAAGCAGTGCACGATGACTGAAACAGTGAAAGGAAGGTGTTGCACATAAACCTTTATATAATCGCATATGATGCTGTGAATTAAAAAGCCAAACCATTTTCTTTTCACATATTTTTGTAGGCCTAAAGAATAAAGAGAAAGGCAAACATCGCAATTTCTAAAACAAGATGTAATGAAAGGCAAAAGCTAAAGGATTTGTGCTAACCATAGCTGTCTGTGTTCAACATAACTCGGCCCTTGAAAGAAATCATATTTAACAACACAATTTAAATTCACAAAGCTGCCACTCTTACACAAACTGAAGCCATCCACTTATGTATGGTTAATTAATTGTTCTCAAATGAAAGTGACAAGGAGAACAATGATCAAGAAACGATGTACATGAATAATGCAATTACTTCATTTCCACTGGTGATAGTAGTCGTTAGTTCGTAATTCGACAGATCCATTCACTAAAACGGGGCTCATAGACTGTGGGGGCGACTTCAACCACCTGGCACTAATATCCGTAAATGGCAAGCTATAACTGGGATCGATAAACGCATCAATACTCTGGCAGTTGAGCCAGCTGACTGGTCACTTGTGTTGTAAAGATAATAGGCCACAGCTGGGTCAACCACTTGGAAACTGGCACGTGAAATCCCCTGTGCCACATAGATCAGGGACGGGCAAGGGCATAGTTTTATCAAGAGCGGAAAGCTTCATTGGACCATTGAATTAAGCTACATTGAATAATTTGTGGCACACATTTTTCCACCACACTCATTCTTAGAATGCACCTCCCCCCCTCACACACACACACACACACACACACACACACACACACACACACACACACAGTTACTAGAAAAACAAACCCTGTTCTAAACGACCCTACAAGTATAGGGCTGAGAACTAGGCTAAACAAACTTGTCAAGGAGTGGATCAGTGCTTCTCCTGTCCAGCAAGTGCATGGGATTCTGTCATTACATGTCACCAGTCACATAGTACTGGTGGCCAGCTGGTTAGGGACAATGCACTTATGGGAGTTTACTCTGTACAAACGTTAATAACACGGAATTCCACGCACAATATACTGGACGGCGGCCTGTGTCTGGCATTCCAGACGTCATCTCACTCACCCAGTGTACTTAATCTTGTTGGTTGACTATCTTAAAGCACTGATAGCGGAATTTTCCAGTCTCATGAATTCTACTAAATGGAAAACCAAGCTGGGTCCTTGATCACAGTGTTGGTATAATATTACTCCACATGCACTAAAAGTTCACTTTTTAAGCCGTGCCTCCAGGCAGTTGCACCACCCACAGCTAAAAAAGGGAGCTCCTAATGCATAATTCTACGTAACTTACTATCAAATGAGATTCATGACATGCGTAAAATCAGTTCTCAAAAAGGAAAAACCACAACAATATGTGCGAAATAATGCAATGTAACTGCATCAGACTTTCACAGATAAAGAGATAGTTTTGTCCAAGTACTATAAAAAGACACTTTTAATGTTAACTGATTCAATCTAAGCAGAACCACGAGGAACTCCTTTTTAAAATACAACTGGCTAAACGGAGAACAAAAAAACACTGGACACTTACATATATAAGGGCAACTCAGTAACACACCAAACCAACAATTACTGGGGAAAAAACACATATTCAGCCAACTGTTAAAAACAATGGAACATTGTAAACACTACTGATTCTGTAAATAAACTGCTTAAATTTAGATTCATTAAACGGAACATTTCCTATATTAGTTAATTAAAACAAGTCAACCCAATCCTATAGATTGATTTGGTTGACTAACACAGTTAGATCTATACCACCTGATAAAGAATGGACAGTAATTTGTGGTCGCCAGAATAACACAATAAATATTTATCTTCAACGTGGCACATATAACCAACTAGAGTATAAACAACAGTTTGTTTTACACAACAGAAAATCAATGGCATCATCAATTGATTGAAATTTTACAACATACTTTTCCGGTTATTCAAACACAAAGGAGATTTTCATCAGCAAAGCACCCCTTGTTTTATTGTTGTGCCCTACATAGCGACTGAATATCGAATAAGACAAAATTGAGCAGTTTTTATACCTGAAAAGCAACGATCATTTTATGCTCCAATTCAGCTGAAATAAGAGTTTGCTAGGCACTCCTGTGTGTGTGTATTACATGAGTCAACACTATACAGGAATATATGTGTCGGGTGAAGTAATAAAAATTAGAACAATTACCAAATTTCAGTGCTCTGACGGATGTCAAAAGAAACACTATGAAAAATATAATTAACTAAGCAAGAAATTACTAAACTTTTAAACATTAGTAAGAAACAAAATTAGAGAAATGAAAAAGATGACACATAGACAATTGGCAAGGAACACACTGATATGACAGATAGCTTATCTTTAAACATTATGCACATAATATTAGCATGGAAAGGTATCATTAATCTCACGAGATTACTGCTTCAGCTTGAGACATAACCTAAGGGGATTGTCTTGTGCATCACCCTGTGAATACAAGTCTGTATGGATAAAAATAGTAGGGAAGTGCGACATAAATGAAGTATTCTGGTATAGCTGTAAGGCTAATAGTTATTGACGCAATCCAGGTGTTAATAGCAATACTAACAACTGTCTATCAACTCTCTCACACAAGAGAACAATCACGCCATGTGTTGAAGTAATCATGATTATTTTTCTTGTCACTAGTAACTGCTGCTTCAACAGTAAAATTAAAGACGATTTACATCAATTAAACATAACAACTAATGTGATCAATTCTGGCAGAGAATTACAATCTTCACTGGGGGATGACAGGCTAAACGTGTCAATCTGTTTGAGTATTACTGCTCTTCTTGAATAACATCAAGACTTACTAGTTGTTCATTTTGATTTTAAATATTTTATGTGCGACAAACATGCGACTGAACCACATCAAAACACAGAGATAAAGACAGGACTAAGTGTTGCAATAATTTAATTCACCCTTCTTCTAGTAGATGACTTCAATGTGGGAACAACTCCATTACTCTTGCTAACTGCAATCATTTAACCAATATTAACTTGTTGTGATTATAATATATGGGATAACACAACATACCTATAAAGTTATACATATGAGTACACAAAACTAAGATAGGTGTCCAGACACAGATATCAAAACACGTTGTCAGCAGTCTGTGATCATTTATTAACCATAACATGCGCCACATGTTTACGGAAATACAACTTCCTGTACACATCCATTGATGTCTAATTCTTTAATAAATAAACTGTCACATCTAATGGGCTTTTTCATCTATTGTAAAAGTTGAGGCTAATTGCTA